>NJDD01002992.1:40558-75642 GCA_002245505.1 Calephelis nemesis
GCTGCCTGGCACAGAAAGGCAGATGGTCTATTCTACAAAGGAGCCTGGACCAATACGGGGGAAAAAAGCTGATTTATAAAATAAAAAAGTATCTTCACGCCCATATCCTCGAAGAGGTAGGCAGAGGCACACTCAGGGCACAATGTGATAGGTGGCAAGCCTATCGCCAACCGGGCACATATCCTATCCCGAGCAACATTTTTTTATTAGAAAATTGGAAAAACTCAATTTTCTTTTTGTTGCCTGACCCGGGATTCGAACCCGGGACCTTATGCAGTCGAGTCCAACAACTGAACCACTAGACCACAGAGGCGATATATAGCTGATTTAACTCTAGTTAGACGCTAACTTAGTGCTAAATACATAACCCAGGAATGTGCAAGTGGCCCTAAGGCGTTATTTTGGGGTCAAAAAAAAAAAATCAAAAATTATTTATTTCTCTTACAAACAGTTTAACAGAATGTAATTCAAAACCAAATAACGGAGTAAGAGACTGGTGTCTGCAACTAGGATACCCTGTGCGAGCAGATCACCAGGCCCCACTTCAGATCACGGATACTATAGTATTCCTTTACACTCGTGTTAGAGAAACAGAAATTTATAATGATAACAACGCAAAAATAAAATTTTAGTAATAATACAAGTAAATCGTTATTAGTTTCATATTTCTACAAATACGTAAACAACAAATCCTACAATTTAATTACAAATCATTAATTAGTGTTTATTATTATAAGTATGTATATCCTCAAATTTCACTTTTTTTAAATAAAATTACAAAATTAATTGTTGCTGAGTGTGTGTTAGTGTGTGCCCGTATGTAAGTGTGTATGTGTAAAAAACGCTTAAGAGGGTGTAAAAGACGTGTGTGTATGTATAAAAGCGACCGCTTGTACTGTGTGATTTGGGTGTAGGAGCGTTTGTTATTGTTTATGTGATATGTAACAAATAAAACAAGTGTGCAAAATGTATGTTAGGTAGAGGTGTATAGAAAAGAATTTATACAATTGTTTTACTATTATTATTATTATTTTTTTTTTGTGCATGTTAAGACATTCATAATACAGTTTTTAATAGTAGTTCAGTTTCATCATAAAATTAAAATAGTAGTAAAGTAAGTTAAAGTAGTAGGGTAAATTTGCATTACACTTCGTAACTTAATAAAAGTCTTAGGTATCTCGAATTTTGTAAAGGGATTATTTTTAGGACGCAGATGCTACTTAAGACAATTGGACCCCTAAGAGTGTGTTTTTGGGATTGCGCGTATGTACGAAATAAATACAAAAGGGTTAGGCTAAGGGAAAATTATCGCTTTTGGAACCCTGTGTTCAACATCTATAAGTATATTGTTTACTTGTACTACAACAAACAAAAATGTATATGTAAACAAAATTTAAATGCGATTCGTTTGTAGCGCTGGAACTCGAAAAGCCTGGACGGATTAGAATATTTTTTGTTTAAAATATTCGTCAAAGTTTAGGCCTCTTAGTTTGGGTCTATTTCTCTCCTCTGTGGTCTAGCGGTTCAGTTGTTGGACTTGACTGCCTGAGATCCCGGGTTCCAATCCCGGGTCGGACAACAAAAAGGAAAATTGGGTTGGGTTTGATCTAATAAAAAAACGATGCTCGGGGCTGGATATTTGCCGGGTTAGCGATAGGCTTACCACCTATCACATTGGGACTTCGGCTAGTCTAGCTAGCTAGTGTCTTAGGCTAGTCGTGGGTGATCTGGTTGTGCCTCTGTCTACCTCTTCGGGGATATAGGCGTAAAGATACGTGAATGCTTAGGATAGGTTTTAAACAAAAGGAAAAAAGGAAAAAGTTGATAAAAATGAAATTTTAGTTTTTCCCATACCAATTGTTTTTATTTACTTGTCAATATCGGTCAAGTTCGCTGAGTCAGATATTAGCTACAATTATCTATGTTGAAGAGTATGTGGAGTTTGGTTTGTTTACTAACCAGTACCTTAGAGGCAATTAGTTACAGGATTAATTCTGTAGAAACTTTTTTAATATTTAGATAAATGCAAAGTGTCTTCACGCCTATATCTCCGAAGAGGTAGGCAAAAACACAACTAGGGCACGACTAGCCGAAGCCACGAAGTTCCACTATGTGATAGGTGGCAAGCCTACCGCCAATCGGGCACAAATCCAATCCCGGGCAATGTTATTTTTTTTTAATTTTTTTTGTTGCCCGACCCGGGGAACGATTCCGGGACCTCTAGAAGTCAAGTCCGACACCGGACCGCTAGACGACAGAGGTGAGATTTTACTTTACTTTTAGATAAATGTCACGGGTACCATTTAAAGATCAGCTACTTATCTTTTTATTGTAATCCATCTATAATATTTTGCTTATGTATTTTAATGAGTTTTAAAGTTCACTGGCCATTAGTAAGTAGTAAAAACTTATTTAAGCTTCAGAAACTATAGAAACTTTATGTTCATTAAAGAGTCTAGCTAGAAGTTTTGAAGGCGAAAGCTTTGCATTTGCTAATACTTACTTTAGAACTCTTCCTATAAATTAAGGGTCCATGTATGCTAAAAAGGGTAAAATACGGCAGCAAGATAACGTTTTTTTTTTTCATACAAAATAATCATGAATCTTGGCGACAAAAACACATAAGATTAACATCGAAAATGTTTTGGCGCCATCGAGAGAAAAGATGGTCGAAGTTTTTTCATAATTATTGAATTTCGTGTTAATATTGAGTGAAATTAGTCAATTTTGGTGGCATTTTGTACAATTTTGTTCAGTAAAAGAGCACAAATGAAATAATAACTAAGAAATTAGCGTATTGTGTATTTCCTCGTTGCCGCCAAATCTCATTACAGAGCTTGTGTAATGAGCCACCACTTTACCCAAGAGCCTGACATGACTTCCTGACGAATTATGACTGATGACTAATTATAATTAATTGAAATTAATATAAAATTCGATGCAAATTTCTACTTGACTAATGGCTAAATACTAACGTAAAGGCCAAAACCTAAAGAAAAAAAAAACATTGAAAATTGAAATTGAAAATATTTATTTGAAATAGATATAATTATACATTAATATGTTTTATAAGATTATTGTTTCCAAAACACGATTCATCTCGCTTCTCACACTCGACACTCAAATAAAATCAAAAAGTTAACCCTTTTTTGAAAGCAAAATCCAACTGTCTACTTCAATTATAAAAATAACGACATCAGATTTATCAAAAACATAGATAAGTACTATACCTAAAAGATAAGTGTTTCAGTTTTTATACTTTTTTCAACTTACTTTTATAGTGTCAAAAATAGTGATTTGTCGCTTAAGACGTTTACTTTAGAGCGCCATTGTTCATAGTAATCATGGAACGGGGGAGCGCGGTGATTGGCTCTTCTGGCTGACTAAGTGTAGGGCCTTAAACGAACCTATTATTGCCAAAGCATAGTCTAAAATGATGTATGAAACGTGTTATTCCCACTTATTTTTTTAATAGGCTATGGTTATTTTACAAACTAGCCGACCCGGCGAATTTCGTTTTCTGGCAACTTTGTACTCTCGACTTACTTCGCAAGGGGACTTGGCTTGAAATATGTAAGGATATTTGTTTAGTTTTTACTGAGCGTTGTTATATCTATACCTTCTTAACTACAAAATTTATGACAAAAAATTATTTTGAAAAAAAATGCGGCACAATCTGTAATGTATAATCCAGAAGTCCAGAACCCAGATCAGAAGTCGAAAAGCAGATCAAGGGCTATCTAATTTAAGCCTAACCTACATTTTGATTTTTACACAGAAAAGTATCCTATAAACTTCCACAGAACATTAAGTATTTACCATCAAAATTTCATTTCGTTCATTCAGTTTGGCATAAATCGCTACCATAATACAGAGAAACTGACAAAATTCGAAAAATCTTTTTTTTATGACATTGGAAGCCAAACAAGCAGACGGATTTCCTGATGGTAAGAAATTCCCGCCGCCTAGAGACATCAAAGGTTGTAATGGTGCGTTGCCAACAAGAGGCCGGGCTGTTACGCCTCGAGCAAAAGTAAGTTTACCGGCTACCTTACCCTCCGAACCGAAACACGTCGTGACGTTATGGTGGCAGGACTAGGTAAGGCGGTGGTACCAATCCGGGCGAGTCGCTGCGAAACTCTACCACCTAGTCAGATGTCACAGTGTTAGTGACGGGAAGCCTATGCTCGCCTTTTACGAGCTGCCTGGCAAAGAAAGGCAGATGGTCTATTCTACAAAGGAGCCCGGACCAACATGTTTAAAATATGTCCTACTGTCCCTCTTTAGTTGTCTATACGTATTAGTTTTAAACAGTTATTTCAATATTTATTCAGTCCTTTCTAAAGTGGAAGTCCGAGAGTGCCCTACTGAAACATATTAGCAGTGACTTCAGATGTTTGTGCCATATTTTGATATACTATCTAAAAATTTTCATCGCATTCGATTCAATAATTTTTGAAGAGGCAATAAATGTAACCACAATCAGGTAGTTTTACCCATTCAGTGCCTTAGACGCGAATTGGCGTCCTAGCAATCTTTATTTCTGGTACCATGGACGTACATTCGCGTCCTCATGTGACTTGTCTTGTTTTTCCTCGTTTCAAGAGTAAATAATCTGAAATTAAAAGTATTCATTCACCAAAATCAAAGATAAGAGTCTTGAAGCGGCTCCTGGATATAACATACAATTTTAAAAAATATTTAAATCATTGATTTCACGCAATATAATAATCGCCTCTGTGGTCTAGCGGTTCAGTTGTTGGACTTGACTGTGTGAGGTCCTGCGTTCAAATCCCGGGTCGGGCAACAAAAGAAAATTGGATTTTTCCAAATTTCTAATTAAAAAAATGTTGCTCGGGATAGGATATGTGCCCGGTTGACGTTAGGTTTGCCACCTATCACATTATGGGACTTAGTGTCTTCGGCTAGTCGTGGGTAGGTATGGTTGTGCCTCTGCCTATGTTTTCGGTGATATGGGCGTGAAGATACTTTTTTCTTTCTTTCTCTTTTTTTTTGATTTCACGCACCATGCCTTCGACGCATAATCGCGTCCGGTACGTTAAAATAAAACAGGAGTGACAAACTGTTCAACACGATTTATTTTTTATAAAAATACTCAATATTAATTTGTTTAGCGATGGCACTGTAATTATAATAATAAAAAATGTTCGTTGTTGTGAAAAGATATGTGCGCCAAACAGATGAATATCTTTTGTTCTCCAAACTAACCAATAGTCTAATCGAGCAGTTGAAAATGGTACAAAATAGAGATACTAATCTTATTTTTTTTTATGACATTGGAAGGTAAACAAGCAGACGGATTTCCGGATGGTAAGAAATTCCCGCCGCCTAGAGACACCAAAGGTGGTAATAGTGTGTTGCCAACCAGAGGCTGGGATGTTAGGCCTCGAGCAAAAGTAAGTTTACCGGCTACCTTACCCTCCAAACCGGAACACTTCATGACTAGGAATAGGTAAGGCGGTGGTTCCAATCCGGGTGAGTCGCTGCGAAACTCTACCACCTAGTCAGATATCACGGTGTTAGTGACGGCAAGCCTATGCTCACCTTTTACGAGCTGCCTGGCACAGGAAGGCAGATGGTCTATTCTACAAAGGAGCCCGGACCAACACGGGGATATTATAATTATGTACGATAACTCATTGCATTCGGAATGACGTCTAGAAAAATGTGCCAAAAGCGTGTATTATCACATAAAAATTGTAAAAGTTGTAAACATTAAAACATGAAAAAATGGCATTTCGTTTTTTTACTAATATTTAAAAAAATATTAATAATTAAGAAATTAAAAAAAAAAGATTCTAAAAGAAGAGGAAATTTTCAATATAAAACTTTTAACTCTCGGAACTCTATCTCCATTATTTATAATTTTAATTTAACGCTGAAAATAGGCCTGCGCGCGATATTTTTAGGTTACGCGCGTGGCGTCAAAAGCGAGTACGGCACATCAATTAATTTATTGAAGGTATTGATTTTTTTTAAATTTGAAAAAATCTGGTGTGTTCTAAACGCTATAAATAATTTATTCCCGTTGGAAATTTTACTTAAAATTTATTTTTTCAACAAGTTTAACAATTGTAACGAAATTTTCTCGAACTACCGTCTTAATTGTAAGTGAAAAAATGTTTAAATAATGGTCGTAAAAAAATTTCGATTCGTAGAGCCTTTCTTACAAACATACTTAACAATATCGTGCCATAAATTTAAAAAAAAAGTAATAATGCTTTGTTTACTTGAACAACTTGAACTTTTTTTACCTGAACAACATTACTTGGATTTTTAAGTTTTTGGCGTTCGAAGACAGATACAGAACCATAGAATACCTACTTTTACTAGATCTTTTCATATTTTCTGATGACGAACACTTGATGACAAGGACCTGAGAAAAAGAACGGAGAGGTGGCTGAGGGATCATAGTTCAAAAGATATTGTATTCAAATTTTTCGTAATCGTGGCAGTTAATCTAAAACACATCAAAAAGAGAGGTGTTGTAAATTAGATGTATGTGAGTGTCTGTCTGTAGCAACATAACTTTTGAACGGATGGACCAATTCCGATGCAGTTTTTTTGTATCAAAGCGGACGGGATCGATATGGCTCTTAGCTATTTTACTAATGGGTTTGTTGACTTTTTTTTCGAGTGTGGTTTGAAAACTGACAAACACATGTTCCGTACCAGCTTACTAGACCACGAAAGCGAAAGATATTTAATACTGCTTGAATAAAGCCTCTAGCACATGTTTCATATAAAGCTAGGACCACATCATATTCAGACGCTTACCCATCTCAATCAATCAAATTGGACAGCGGAGTCAGTAACTTTATATTTAGCCTCAATTCTCAAACCTCTTAAAGCTAAACACCGATTAAGAGATACGTCGATCAGAAAGCTATTTATAGTAAGGGTTTTATTACAGCCTATTAAAGTCGTTTCTTGGGGTTCACCAAAGTTCACCTAAAATTTCAATTACGATGATGGTAACTCCGAAAACGTTCTTTCTAAAATTTTCTACCGCAATTCCTAACCACTCTGTTTCTAAGCCTCAGAACTCACGTAGCGGTTTTTACACGCGCCAGCGGCAGTGCGATTTTATTTCAAAACTCACGAGTCTGCTAATTTGTGCGATAACACAGCCGTCATGGTTAAAATAATCGCTCGCAAACTTGTAAGATTCTACGGACGAGCGACCGCTGCCGTGGGAACCGCAAACAAACGACCGCTTTGCGGGTGCTTATGTGCTCTTGCTTGCTTGTGCTCTTGTAGCTCCTGCGGGCCTGCCGCGGGCGCGAGTAAAAACCGCTCCGTGAGTTCTTAGCCTAATACTCATAGTTCCGAATCATTCAAATTCACAATGTTAGTAGAAGTAAACATTTATTACTCTATTTTTTGTTGTCCTACATTTTTTAACATAACAGCCTTTAACACTGTAATTTAAAGTTATATATTTTTAACCGACACTAAAAAGAAGGAGGTATTTTATTGCTGATGAACATTTCTCCTACATTCATTAAGAACCTCCAGTCTTCAGTCTCCATCCAACTTCCATATCCGATGGCTGCTCCTGAATAAAATAATTGTTTTTTTTTTAAACCAAATTCAGAGGAGGCTTATAACAGGAAAAGTGAAGACAACTTTTTGCTATGTGTGCGTAAGGCCTGCTTGCGATATTGTAGGCACACGCTATGACTGCACACACATGCAACACAAAGGGTTGCAAGTGCTGAAGTTAAAATCAGTCCACGTTTCTACTAATTCCATACAAAAATAAATTTGTATACATAACTTACATCAATTTTTTTCATAATTGAAATTTTAGGGAGACGTTATTGAATGACTACGATATATAATATATAGAGTCACAGTGTACATGAATATCGTGTTATGATTACAGAGTCTAGCTTACGTGACGATCATATTACGATTGAGTCTAGTGTACATGACCATCATATTACAATTATAAAGTCTAGCTCAGATGACGATTATCTTACGATTATAGAGTCTAGTTGACATGCCGATCATATTACGATTGAGTCTAGTGTACATGACCATCATATTACGATTATAAAGTCTAGTTTAGATGACGATTATATTACGATTACAGAGTCTAGTGTACATGACCATCGTATTACGATTATAAAGTCTAGTTTAGATGACGATTATATTACGATTACAGAGTCTGGTTGACATGCCGATCATATTACGATTGAGTCTAGTGTACATGACCATCATATTACGATTATAGAGTCTAGTGTAGATGACGATTATATTAGGATTATCGAGTCTAATGTACATGACCATCATATTACGATTATAGAGTCTAATGTACATGACCATCATATTACGATTATAGAGTCTAATGTACATGACCATCATATTATGATTATAGAGTCTAATGTACATGACCATCATATTACGATTATAGAGTCTAATGTACATGACCATCATATTACGATTATAGAGTATAATGTACATGACCATCATATTATGATTATAGAGTCTAATGTACATGACCATCATATTACGATTATAGAGTCTAATGTACATGACTATCATATTATGATTATAGAGTCTAATGTACATGACCATCATATTATTACTATTATAGAATCTAGTGTACATGATCATCATATTACGATTATAGGGCCTACGTGACCATCATATTACGATTTATATTTTAGAATTTATTCCACATATTGATAGGTAATAATTATTTTAGAAATTTTTGCTGGTAATGAGGACGCTTAAAACTCTTCTTTTAGGCTCATAACTTGAGTAAATTCAGTTTTTTAACTAACCGCGGTCTACCTTTAACACTAACCAACCGCGGGTCTCGGGCAAACTTAGGACGGGGCAAGTGTGTTAAACATTTAAATATTTATATTACTGGTCAGAGAGTGTTTTCAAATTCCGCTACTTTTTTAACATACGTATCTTCACATCAAGTCCTTTAAGGGGTTGGCAGAAAGAGTTAATTATTAAGCAGGTTTTCAATTATTATTTTATTTATTAATTATTAAATAATTGTTTTCTAAATCAACATCCCTAACCTGAGATATTAAAATAGGTGTTAAAGATTCCTGGACATGGGTAGCAAGTTGGAATGTTTAAGCGAAAGTCTGTAATTTCTACAATTCGTAGGACCACGAAAAAATACGGAACAATTTGTAAAGTATTTTTTATCAAATTCCTACATAGTACAAAACAAAGTAGCGTTCCCTGTCCCTATGTCCCTTTGTGTGCTTAAATCTTTTAAACAAAAAGTCCCCTTGTTGGTCCGGGCTTCTTTGTAGAATAGACCATCTGCCTTCCTGTGCCAGGCAGCTCGTAAAAGGCGAGCATAGGCTTGCCGTCACTAACACCATGACATCTGACTAGGTGGTAGAGTTTCGCAGCGACTCCCCCGGATTGGAACCACCGCCTTACCTATTCCTGCCGCCATAACGACATGACGTGTTCCGGTTCAGAGGGTAAGGTAGCCGGTAAACTTACTTTTGCTCGAGGCCTAACATCCCGGCCTCTGGTTGGCAACGCACCATTACCACCTTTAGTGTCTCTAGGCGACGGGAATTTTTTAACATCAGGAAATCCGTCTGCTTGTTTGCCTTCTAATGTCATAAAAAAAAACAACGCTACGGATTTTGATAGTGTTTTTTAATAGATGAGGTGTTTAAAGAGGAAGGTTTTATATGAATATTTTATACGCATGCGAAACCGGGGCTGACTGCTAGTTAAAAAATAAAATCTAACTGCGATTTTTTTCCTAATGAATTATAGACATGTTCACCCTGCAGGGGAACTCGTAAGAACCGTTACCTGAGAGACTAATATTAAAATATATTTTGTTTTTCATCCACTCTCTCATGAAAACAAAAACGAGGAAACGTGTCATGTAGCTCTGCCTTGGGTTATGCGATGCCATGGGCATATATTCCACGTATTTTTCCGGTTCCCTTGAGTAAAATATATCATCTGCCTTCTTAACAGATAGCTCTAAGGGAGTGATCTTGACTAGTGGTAGAATGCCTTGCTGTAATTTGCCCGGGTAGAAATTCACCATCCTACTTATTCCTGTCGCCATAATAAAGTAGGTAGGAAGGATGGTAGGGTAGCCGGTAGACTAGTACCATTATTCTAAGAGTTCACGGGAAGTACCTTGCAGGTTTTGATCCCTTACGAGATTTGAAAATTCTGCGGTATGAACGGATGTATCTTTTGATTGCGTTGGCTTAAAAGTTTTGTCTTTTCACAGCTCCAAAGAACAGTAAACTCAGGTCTACTGTTTATATATTTTGTATAAAATTCAGATATCTCTACACGTAATAAAACACACGTATACTTCTATTAATATTTTATACTATTAAGAACTTATATTCAATAACTTGGATATTTCTAAGAGTAGAGTTCTGTGACTCTGCTGCAATATTCATAAATGTCTAAAATATACATATGCATGTAAATATATGCATATTTGCCTAATACTACACGAGAATCACTGATTTACCGATAGTAGGTGTTTAAAGTTATAATGTCAGCGTTTGTCTTATATGTGTGTTTAGGTTTTGTAAGTAGAGTATTTATTAATTCTAATATATTTTTTATGATATTGGAGAAAACAAGCAGACAAATTTCGTGACGGTAAAAAATTCACACCGCCTCTTTAGGCGGACACCAAAGATGGTAATTGTGGTTAGGCCACGACCGATAATAAGTTTACCGGCTACCTTATCCTCCGGACCGGAACATATCAACAGCAAACGCTGACGCTATGGCGGCAGGAATAGGTAAGGCGGTGGTATTAATCTGGACGAGTCATAGCAAAACGAGATAAGAGAAATCTATGTGTATTTCCTTTAAAAGAAAATATAAATTGAGTTGCAACAAGTACAGAGAAACGGATTTAATATGAATAAATATATTGTATATTTACTACAATATTATCAAATTCTTTTGCAATTAGCAACGAAACTTGTCATTGCAGACGGATTAAAAATCTATGCAAACATGTGTCAAAGGTAAAATTATACGCCCATATTTGAATAAAGATTTGAAATCCGAATTTTGATAATGTAAGAATTATAGTTTAGGAAGCCAACAAGCAAACCGATTTTGTTATCGATATACAAGGTTTTCTCGAATTACTTAACGATATTTTAGTTAGGGTAGTAGTAGTTTTAGGTACTTACCTAAAAACGTAAAATGTTAAATAAATACAAATAAAACTAATAAAATAAAAAAAAAAACAATTATTGTCGCTAAAAAGACATAGCGCTCCCAGCTGTTTGCCTTACATCGCGCGGGGTCATCGACCTTTTACAGAATGGTAAAAGTGAAAATTTTTAATTTTGAGTCTGAATTTTTATTTATTTTTTAACTATTTCGGTTAATTATCCAGAATATACGGCTTCAATTTCGATCACTAATTTGAAAATACCTTGAACATGAATCGCCTATAAATAATATATTATATGCGAAACGCATGTACAATAACAGAATCTGTTTGCAGTTGGCCTCTTAAATTATAATTCTTACATTATCAAAATTCAGAATTCAAATCTTCATGCAAATACCAGCGTATAATTTTACGGTTTACACGTGTTCGCGTCGTACTCGTCGGAATGACGAGGGAATTTAATCAGAACCAAATTATTTGTCAGATTTTAATCAGATTCAAAGCCAACAAAGAGCGGCATCAAATTCCATATTAATTAATCTTACTTTGATATTACTTCATCAATAACTATTATGTATACTTTTTTTGTAATTGCCGAAGTTTGGTACAGGGAATGTGAATTTGTCTGAAACCCCGTTTTTGTTCGCCCGTGTTGGTCGGGGTTCCTTTGCAGAATCCATCCCATGCCAGGCAGCTAGTAAAAGGCGAATAAAGGCTTCCCATCACAAAATCCGTAACATCTGACTAGGTGTTAGAATTTAGCAGCAAACTTTTGAAGGAAGGATGTGACAACCCCATTGTTAGTATTTTCTTGAATCAGGCGGTACTTTGCGGAAATCCGCTGTAACAGATGTAGAATAAGCCTTTATTTTGCTAATTCCAAGTAAGCGGAATGCAAATCACATGCAAAGGACGTGGCAACTTATATTGTTTCCCGAGCTCTTACTTTATTCGTGGTCTGGTTGCAGCGGTGGGCGGTGAAAACATTAGGTAGGCTTGTGACATTGTGTTAATCTGAAAATGCTGTAAAAAGCGGAACTGGTAAAACTAAAACAAAAAATGCCCTTAATGATTGCCCACAACTCATCAGTGTAGACTAGTAACAATTTTCATACAAAGCTTCAGCTCGTATTAAAGTTCTTTGGGGTTTGATTTTTAAAAAAAGTAGCCTGTATTTGAACTCAGTTCTTTAGCTGTATGCATATCAAGTTTTATCACAATCGGTGAAGCGCTTTAGCTGTGAAAGAGAAATAGACGTGCAGACAAATTTTCGTATTTATAGTATTAGCACAGAATAATAAGTGCTAACGTAATAGTATGGAGTATGGTTTTATAGATGTAAATTAAATATATTGTATTAATGTTGGAATTTCACCAAGTGCCGATGATGAAAACTGATAAACGTATGATGGTGTTTGTAATTGTATAGAAACCATAAAGCTATAGATTACTACTGGAGGTTAAACTTATATCAAAGATCTAATGTCATTTTTAAATACTGTTGATTCACTCTAGTCCTTCTCTCTCTTATTTTGACTTCGTTAGTTGACTTCACAAGACTCTCCTCTTCTCGAGGCCGGTGCACTAGAGTGAGTCAGCAGTATTTTGTTCGAGTCCTAATATCTACCACTTTTGGTCTCCAGGAAATCCGTCTGCTTGTTTGTCTTCCAATATCATCAAAAAATATTTAAAGATTGCATCAGGTCTTTGTTAGAAGTGTAACCTCCAATAGTAGTCTATAACTTCATTGTAAAAGGTTCAACTCCTATTGGTTATCTAGACTCAATTGTTTACTCGGAGTTAACAAATACACCTATGAGGGTGGGCGTATTACTACCTACTGAAGAAAGCTCATGGCTTGATTAAATCCTAATTGTTTGGGACTGAGAGCGAAGCCTCTGTTAGGGTAGTCACTCATTTTAACGTTTCTTTTGTAAACCTTTGCACTAAATAAATATCAACGTAGTAAAACTGCTTAAGCCCGACTTTAATTTCAACATTATTTCTAAGTACACAAAAAAAACTCAAATTCTCTTAGATTTCATCGTCGGATTCAGGTTTGCGAAGGTTTTTAGCTATATTTCGTATATTGTAGATATTCTAATAAAATGTAAGAAAATATGTTTTACTGACTGTCCGTATAAACAAAGTAAATGTAATACTTGTTTGCTATCAGTCTGTATAGCAAATCAATAAGTTTAATTTTTATTTGGTTTTTAAAGTTGGTTAATTAGGTGTGTGGGACTAAAAACTAAACAGTTATTGAAAAGACAGTTCAATGTGACAGTGTAATGTTATGTATCTAATAATACAAAAATAAAAGGAAGAACATTTTTGTTTTCAGTTTTTTAAGTTATCCCTCTTTTGGTGCGATTGGAAAAAATTTTGAGTTGATTTTTACGATGCTCCGAGTGCACATCTATACATAAAAGTAGCATTCTTAAGTTAGTTGCGGAAATGTTAAAAACAACAGTTTAAGATAGATGCTAAATTTTTTAATTAGTTTTGTAAAAAGCGCTACTAACATAATCCATAAAAAATAACAACGATTACGACTTACGAGTATATATAAGTAAACATTTTTTTAAAACAGTTTTTTAAATCAGTGTGACTTGCTAGTGTAGTTTATTATGGACAAACTGACCTATATATTTCAAATTTAAAACATGATGTTCTGATGCTATCAAATTATATAGTTGATTGTCAGCTAGTGATAGGAATATAAATACCCTAAATATTTTTTAACCAAAGCCAGTCAGCGTCAGAAATCGAACTCGAGCCGTAATGGAGTTAATATTATTAACTAACCTGCCAAATGAGGAGGTAATCGAGTTTATGACATTTTTTTATGATATTGGAAGACAAACAAGCAGACGGTTTTCCTGATAGTAAGAAATCCACACCGCTTAGAGACACCAAAGGTGGTATGGTGCGTTGCCAACCTGAGGCCGGGATGTTAGGTCTCGAGTAACAACAGGCTTACCGGCTACTTTATCCTCCAAACCGGAACACGGCATGACGTTATGGCGGCAGGAATGTGTAAGGCGGTGGTACCAATCCGGGTGAGTCGCTGCGAAAATCTATCACCTAGTCAAATGTCGCAGCGTTAGTGACGGTAAGCCTATGCTCGCCTCTTACGAGCTGCCTGGCAGGAAGGCTCTCTATTCTGTAAAGGAGCCCGGACCAACACGGGTAGTTTTCTACTGATTTGAGTGTTATGAAGAGGAGATACTTTAATGTGTATTTGTACTGAAAAGGCTTCGAAAATACTGGATTGATTGAAAAAAAAATACCTACATTACAACAAAACTTCTGAATTATCTTGTAAACCAAAGGATATATTTATTAAAAAGCAAATATCAATTAGTGCAAAGTGGTGAGACGAGCTGCTACTAATAAATGTAAGTGTGGAGTTACCCTTACAATTGCTGTAGATAGGTGCCGAATCAGGATAAAGTCGGAATTAAATTATCTCGCAGTAATTTGCAGGGAAGCGGTTTTTGAGATCAATTCTGTAGATTTGGGTGTCGGCTTCGGATTAACTTCCTAGCGACAGGACTGTCTCATTATTTTCTACTAGTAATTTCACGCAGCTTCGCCTGCGTAACTTGGCATTTACTGCACTGACTTTGATGAAACAATTAAGGATAATGTAGCATTCTAAGGGTGAAAGAATTTTTGAAATCGGTCCATTAGCTTCGGAGTAGTTTCAAACAAAAAATCGAACATTTCCTCTCTATAACATTAGTATAGACATAATTCTATCTAACGAATATTTCATGCAAATGGTATTTAATGGCCTATCTTAAAGAGAGGTTTATATTTCTTAATGAAGATAACGTTGGTCAATGTCATTGCAAAAGATTTTTGTTAAAGATTCCGGAACATAAAACTAAATTCTATAAATATTCGTTTACAGTACGGGCTATTAAGCAATGGAACTCTCTGCCTGTTGAAATAAGACAGGCAGAAAGCAACTATGGGTTTAAGAAGATGGTAAAGGAGTTTTACCTGAATACTTTAGCACCAAATTTATAACTGGGCAACTTGGAAATTGTTCACTACCTATTTAATGTGCATATATATTTTTTTATTTGTTTGTTTTAACTTTAATTTATAATTTAAAGACCTGATTTAAAAAGTTAGATTACTTCCTTAATTAATTATTTGATAGATTTACGATTTATAAACAGTTATTGTACCTTCTCCTTATTTTAATGTATTTATCTTCTAAGCGTTGGTTGTTTGGAAGAGATCGCTTGTTAGCGATAAAACCGCCTTTTGTATAAAATATGTTTTTATAAATGTAATATGTAACAATTTCATGTTTTAGTTGTACAATAAAGAGTTTATTACTATTATTATTATTATTTACTGAATTTTTTTGAAAATACTTTTGATCAAGGTATAATTTTAGTAATGCGTTCAAGAAAGTCTCGATAACGTCTTTCTTCGTCCAAACGACGAGTCATCGAAAGTATTAAATGAAATCATCTAGGTACTCGTACGAAGAAGGTATTTGACTTGCTGTTAGAGAAAACATATTATGGTATTAAGATTTTCTTGCAGACAAGCATAAATAATAAAATATTTGTCTTAATAATAATAATTTATTATTGTTTCAGAAATCGTAGTTGCCTAGGTATTTTTTTTCCGTTTATTCTCCTGCCTGGCTAGGTTTGGAAACGGTGGTAGTTTACGGTAGATAGGGTTAAATTTATTTGAATTTAAAATATGTTTATAATTAACATTATAATTAATATAAAACAAAAGAAGAATGTGCATTATTAAATAATTACTTTTTATAAATATTAAAATATTTGTACACCATGATGTGGTAGAATAAAATAAATAATAATGCTTAAATATTTTGTAACAACTTTTTAACATACGAGTAGATATTCCGCAAATAAATATATTTCATTTCGCCTCTGTGGTCTAGCGGTTCAGGTGTTGGACTTGATTGCATGAGGTGACGGGTTCGAATCCCGGGTCGGGCAACAAAAGAAAATTTGGGTTTTCCAATTTTATAATTTAAAAAAAATTGTATTGCTCGGGATTGGATATGTGCCCGGTTGGCGATAGGCTTGCCACCTATCACATTGTGGGACTTAGTGCCTTCGGCTAGTCGTGGGTGCCCTGGTTGTGCCTCTGCCTACCTCTTCAGGGATATGGGTGTGAAGATACTTTAATTTACTTTCATTTTCACTGAACCACAACCAAACAAAACCGAACAACCAACAACAACAATATGGGGAGGTAGGTTAGAACCTGGAGAAGGACATAACATGACATACTTTTTATCCTTTTCGATTGTGAGGAAACTGGGAAAAACAACATTTTTGTTTTTCCTATACACTGAAAGGGTGGAACGAAGTTCGCGCGGGTCGGCTAGTTTTACATAAACGTTACTTAAATATTAGTCTTCTTTAAAAAAAGAAAGAAAACATCTAAATACGCGATCACTATACACATTAAAAACAGAAAACATTATGTACATTTTTTTAGACCGGCGCCATATTGTTGTACATCAAATATCTTTACCATAGACAACTTGAACAACCATTCTTTTACTTTTACTACAAATCCAAAATCAACTGACGACTATCTTTACAATTTATTTTTGTAGAAGCTAACCACTGTCTTTTTAACAAAAGCCTAAACAAACAGAAAGGCAAACCACTTTACCAAAAAAAAACATTGATCCACTAAATTTTTATTTTTGAACCAATAATTATTACATCATTATTATTTAGGTTTTAGCCTCGGCTCTTATTTTGTTAATGGTAATGTGTGTTCAAGGGATGTTTAAATTGATAAAGTCGGAAAATGTTTCCATCCTAACAAAATATTCCTTCTTTATGGGCATTAATTAGATACAATAAAAATGTTATATTATACTTATATACATATTGTTATTAGCCGTCTGACTGAACAATGAAAATAAAAAAAAGCAAAGATATTTGAATGAACTACCGTTTCGTAACAATATAAAAAATAGTTACCCCCGAAGAGACCTTTTTTTGTTACGCTATTGGAAGACCAACAAGCAGATGAAATACCTGGCAGTAAGAAATTTTCGTCGCCTATGGACAGCAAAGGTCGTAACTGTGTGTTGCCAGCCTGAGGTCGGGATGTTAGGCCAAGAGGTAAGTTTATCGAATACCTTATCCTCCGAACCGGAACACTTCAACAACAAACGCTGACGTTATGGCTGCATAAGTAAGACGGTGATATCACTCCGGGCAAGTCGCTGTGTAACTGGTATACCTAGTAAATCTACCTATTTGTATACATAGCAATGAACCATTTTTATTATGTCAGCTTTCAAACATAATTTCGTATCGAAAATGAACCATCCGTTCGGGAGTTATAAAAACACAGAGATACACATACCAACAGACATTGCAAACTTATTACACCTCTCTTTTTCCGTCATGGCTAAAAGATGCAATGTACTATAGTGAATTAAAAATGTGGAAAGCGAACAACGCGCTTTGTTCTTTATTACCGAATTTTACAGACCATTTGTTGGAAAAAAACCCTTTCTGAATATTTAGAGGGTTGCAAAGCCACATGTGTAGTGCCAGATTTGTGCAGTAACTCGATTTCTCCATGACTATTCAAAAACTCCGAATATTCGTAATTCACTTTTCAGTAGTCAGCCATGAAAAGTATTTCCATAAAACTATAACTCAATTGTGTAAAAATTGCGTAGAGATCAAATAGCTATATAGAAGCTAATTTTTTTTTATCGTCTATGTCGTCTAGCGGTTCGGGGACTAAACTTCTTGAGGTCCCGGGTTCGTTCCCTGGGTCGGACAGAAAAAGAAGAAATGAGTTTTTACAGTTTCCTATTAAAAATAAGGTTGCTCTAGGATTGGTTATGTGACCGATTGGCGATAAGCTTGCCATCTGTCACATTGTGGGACTTTGTCTCTTCGGCTAGTCGTAGGTGCCCTGGTTGTGTCTCTGCCTGTGGTTGTGTCTCTTCGGGGATATGAGCGTGTAGATACTTACTTAGGAGTAGAGAAATGGAACAACTATAAGTAAGGAAACTAAAGAGAGCGCTTGAAATCTGCACAAAAATAGCCGTCATTTTGTACTGTACTTCCTAATAGACCAGTTTATAGACTATTTACTGGGCATTTAAACCACTATATAATTCATGTTTTAAGATATTAATTCGTACTGGTAAATATTATATAGATTAATTTTAATGATCTTGAACATTGAAGTTGGATAAATGCAATTTAAAACCCATACTAAAATGCTTAGAATAAAATAATGAACCCCAATAAAAAGACCTTAATTAAATTAAAGTTTTATATCACATAATTGTAAGTAGATAATACTTTAAGAGATGTAAACTTATTTCTGAATTCTTAAATATTATCTACTTTTGTCTGTACTACAAGGGCACTTGGCCCCCCTTTTTATCCGGCTCCCTGGGCGTTTGCCCATAAACGCTATTCTTTAACTCCTCTTCTGCTTCTGATGAAAACATCCATTATTGTCAGAGCTAATGCATCCGCAAGACTTTCTTTGGTTGTTCTAGCGTATCATAATCAATAACCAAAATAATGGTCCTGACCAAACACTCGATTGTTATTATATTCATAAAGTAAGCGCCTTTTATTCTACGAGCACTTCAAATATCATTATACGTTGAGTGAAATTGCATATATTTTTAGCTCAGGCACTTCAAAGGGACAGCATCACATGATCATAATATTTGGAGGAGATGGTTAAGTGGTATTTAAAAGGTGTGCACAAGCAAATTTCGGCACTTCAGTCATAAAATAGCTCCGGCCATTATGATAGAATCTATTTATGGTGAGCTAAAGTTTACTCGAATAATGTGTTTTTCTCAAATGACAAAAGTAAGATAAAGGATTTTCAGTCTAAAAATGATTAGGAATGTCGACTTCAATCTTTTATGATATAACTTTTTTGGGAGTTCCGTGGGAAAAGAAAAAAAGTCAAAATGTAAATTTGGGAAAAAGTCATTAATGCGTGATCCAATTTCTCTTTTTTTAATATTTTGCATTATTACGTAATTTCGAGATTGTCCGATCCGGCGGTAGTTTTTAGTGGTTTTTAGTATGATATAAGTAGTTTCGTCACAAGTGCCTCTTGTAAATATAAAATCTGTTCTGTTCTGTTTTGTTCTATTCTATTCCGTTCTATTCTATTCCGTTCTATTCTGTTCTATTCCGTTCTACTCCATTCTATTCCATTCGATTCCCTTATATTCCGTTCTGTTCCGTTCTATTCCATTCTATTCTATTCTATTCTGTCCCGTAATTTTTTTGAGAGAGAAAATTTGCAGTTTAGAAATTGCAGACATACCTAACAACACTGATTAGAACTAGAAAGTGACCAAATAGCTTGAAATCCAGAATGTAGAAAAATATTTGAATCTACAGGTTTTCTTGGTACACACATAATATCTTCACGCCTATTTCCCTCTGGGATATCTAGAGAGTATCGAGTGGCATGTGATCGATGTTCGCCGGTCCGGATAGTAATAGCGATTCTAAGCCGAATTCGATTCTAAGCCTTACAATGAAATTATTATTATTTAGTATGTTTTTTAAATATAAACTAGCTGAACCGGCAGACGTTGTTCTGTTATATTTTTAATGTGATTTTAGTAAAAAAAATTTAGGTGAGTCACCCTCACAACTTAGGGGTATGAAAAATAAATGTTGGCCGATTCTCAGACTTACTCAATATGCTCATAAAAGTTCATGAGAATCGGTCAAGCCGTTTCGGAGGAGTACGAGAACGAACATTGTGACACGAAAATTTTGTTTAAAAGATAAATTGGAAGTTATTGATTATTGTAGACATGAGAAGGTTCTCCATTTTTGGAATCGGTTGAAAAGAATCCAGTCTCAACGGCCATCATTCAAGTAAACTAAAATGTTAGTAATCCTTTTTAAAGTTTTTAATTATAAGTTATTGAACGAACTTGTCTGTGGCAGTTTGTTAGGGAGTCCGGCTTGCAAATGCTAGGGTTGTCAATATTGTTTGTTATTGAATGAACTTGTCTATGGCAGTTTGTTAGGGAATCGGGCTTGGAAATGCTAGGGTTGTCAATATTATGTTTGTTATTGAATGAACTTGTCTATGGCAGTTTGTTAGGGGATCGGGCTTGGAAGTGCTAGGGTTATCAATATTATATTTGTCATTGAATGAACTTGTCTATGGCAGTTTGTTTGGGCTCGGGCTTGCAAATGTTAGTTTTGTTAATATTATAAATCTTACAATTGAATTACTTGTGATATTTGATTTTGAGATAGCAAAATTGAAGGTTACCATAAAAAACAGTGACAACCTTTTTTTTGTCAAAAATCTATCAAGAAAGTAAAAGTAAGTAAGTATCTTCACGCCAATATCCCCGAAGAGGTAGACAGAGGCACAACCAGGACACCTATGAGTAGCCGAAGACACTAAATCCCACCTGGTCCTACCGGTCACATATCCAATCCCGAGCAACGTTTTTATTTTATTGGAAAATTGGAAAAACCCAATTGTCTCTTTGTTGCCCTGACCGGAAATCGAGCCCGGCAATCCGAAATGCCGGAATTCCGATGCCAGAATCGTGAGGAAGTAGTTAGTAGATAATGAAAAACAGTAGTACGAATAGACATACAGTCAATAAATACCTTAATACAAAGATTAAAAAAAAACTGGCTATCTAAGGATAAGGTCTATATATCTTCGATATCTATAGCAGATATTGAAGATATCGTTAATCTCTGAGAAAAGATTAGGTTAATCATTATTATTAATACATTAAAAGAATTCCCACCTTATGTACATTTTTACTTCTCCTGTATTTTATGTGTTTTTGTTTTTGTGCTTAATAAAGTATTAAATAAATTGAAAAAATAAAAGAAAACCGTATGGGTATTATCCTAATACAAAGAGTCTTTTAAATCGGCGTGTTCGTATGAAAAACGCAATAAGAGTGGAGGAAGCTAGGCAGATGTGTAAAGATTTTGTGTAATAATGATCGCACCTACATTAACACCCCCTTATCCCTGAAGATGTAGGAAAAAGTGCCACCATTATAGACAATTGTATAATTTCTTTTTATTACCCGACCCGGCGATTGAACCTTGGACCTTATGAATTTTAATCCGACACGGGATCGCTAGAACATTTACCCTATATAACATTTGTAAACTTAAAATTTAAGCAATTAGCAACCCTAAAAGAACAACTTCATGAGCTAAATAAACTTCATACGTCTCGTATGAAAGAAACCAATTTGATAGCTTTTAAAAATATAGACTCGGGGGAAATTTAGAAAAAGCATTTTTAGAAACAATATTCATATCGTTTGAAGTATTAACAGGCGTATTTTACCTCGATCGAAAAACAGGGGTATTAAAAATTGAGTTTGTGTTGTGAACACACACATAATCTAAGGAATCATAACTTTTGAATGGATAGCTTTTTTTCAACCCGAAATCACGGCCGATATATATTATATTAGTGGTCGCCCTTTGGTCGGAATTCGACCATAATAAATTTTAATATCTTATTGATAAGAACGCCATTTTTTTACACAACTACTTTGCTTACAAACTTTTTAGTGCGCCATCTGTGATCTTTTATCGTTATCATCAATATATTTGTTTGTGTGTGTCAAACGCGTGTTCGTGTGGGGTAATATTTTAATTATTGATTTAATGTACTTCATAAGCATTATTATTAAAAATATTATCATTATTCACTTCGCCTACACATAACCTATGAGTGCGCCAAATTTTATGCTCCTGCTTAAAAGAGGTCCAAAGTTTTTGCGTCACGTATTAATATGTAAATAAACGGGATGGAATTTTTTATCAACTGTCAAACCTATGAACACAGCGGACAGCTAAGTCCAGTGAAGAGGAGAGAGAAGAAGAGTGAAGAAATGAATGATTTGACCATTGGTGTTTTATCGTCTAACATTAGGCGCCGGACATCTAATACATTTAGCTTTATTGCTATTTAAAAAATATTATTATTAGTGGACCAATGTACAACTTTTGGTATTATTTACTTCGTCATAATTGCTCATTTTTCTTATCACTCTGATTTTAATTGAAGTTACGTCCGCGAACAACACAATATTGTGATTATTAGAATTTGAAGCGAAAAAGAAATAAAAATGGATCAAGAATAGATCCTTGCGGTATGCCCATTGTAATTTCAGCGCCTGAAATGGTTTTTATCATTAATCTTAATCCTATGGATTCTATTACTCAAGTATGAGATTATGACATCAAGAGCTTTGTTATTAAATTCAGAATTACGTTGTTTCGTAATGAAAGAATCACGGTTAACGCAGTCAAAAGCCTTAGAGAGATCGCGAAATACGCCCAAATCATTACGCGATCTTTCCTAGGCTTCAAATATACTTTTTACTAATTCTACTTAAGGAAAACCAAATTGTTTTCTGTGTAGTAATTTGTTTATAATAAAGTAACACATCATTTAATTGAGCATTAGTTTTCCACAAACTTAATTGAGAGTAAGCAAAACCGAAATAGATCGGAAAATAGAAATTTCTGGCTCAGAACTATTGCCCGATTTAAATTAAGACTCCAATTTGCTCTGTTTCATCCAATCAGTAAATAGACCATTTGATAAGCAGCAGTTAAATTTTATGACTAAATAAGGTGCAATATCATCATTAATAATGGATGTACCTACCTAATAGTTTTAACAGAATTTCCCACAAGTCTGACATTTTCTTTGTTTTAAGTGACTTAAAGCCTTTAATAACATATTTCGCATCAACAAATGTGAATTCAAAAGCTTTATTAAATTTATTATTATTTATTTGCTTTGTTACAACGTCATGACGTGTTCCGGTTCGGAGGGTAAGGTAGCCGGTTAACTTACTTTTGCTCGAGGCCTAACATCCCGGCCTTTGGTTGGTTAGGGAATAATTTTGCACGAATTGCTTTAATTTTCAATATGAAAGTACTGTCATTTATGTGGTAGAATACAATATTCATTTATTGCGCTATCGTACACAAACATGACAACACGAACATTCGCGAAAGCGCCCTGCGCCGTCTAAACGAAACAGTTTAGAACAGCGCAGCGCAGCGCGCAGTAAGCGCAGTCATAAATTTTCGCCGCGCCGTGGAAAGAGAGGGGTCAAGAAAAGGCGCAACGCCGATAAAGAAGTTTTCACTTCAAAAATGTCTTAATTTTAAAAGTTGTTGCAAAATATTGCGATCAAACACGCATCTATTTTGTGGTAAATGATAACCTATAAACACCATAGATGTTATAGGTGCATACCTGTCCCGCGGCCTAGATGTTAGGCTTAATTACAACGGGCTACCCTAGGTTTCGAACAAGAACACGACAGTGCCAAATACTATCATGAAGGAATTAGTTAGATGTTGGATCTCTATCCGAGGCAATTTCTGCATAGAACTTTACCACCTTTACGAGCTGCTAAGCTGAAGTCACATGGTAGCGGTGGTAGTTTACGGTAGATAGGGTTAAATCTTAATATATATAAATCTCGTGTCACAATGTTTGTCCTCAATGGACTCCTAAACCACTTAACCGATTATAATAAAATTCGCACACCATGTGCAGTTCGATCCAACTTGAGAGATAGGATAGCTTATATCTCAATTTATGGTAAAAAAATTACCATCCGAGCGAAGCCGGAATGGCCAGCTAGTTTAATTATAGTTTTAAAATGTTTGGTAATAAATAATTAAACTAGTTATAAATATAAATAATTGGCTGAAAAGTTACAGTACAGTACTATTTAAATTATGCGCTTCGGCTATATTCGTCAAGCTTCGGAAATCCGAATGTATTTTAAAGATATCTATATAGAGTTGGTACTACACATAATCATTTCGCTTAATTTAGATTAGGTCAGCCAATTTAAAAATAAAAGTATAAAGTGTAAAGCCAAAGTGCATCATTTACTAAACTAAATAGTAGTGCTGTATTAATTGTAATCACATATATTTTTTTAAATATTAAAATATTTGCACACCAAAATATGGTAGAATATGTTGATATACTTAAATATTTTTGTAACATTTCATTAACACACATATTCCGCAAATAAATAAATTTCATTTAATTTCATTCTAATGGGTTATTATACAAAGAGGACCTGGGTGCTGATTATGTATTTCAGTTGCAAACTCAAAATGGAAAAGTGTACATCGTGACGTGAGTGTAAATCACGTGTTTTATATTCCATTCAGTGACCAACAGAAATACAACAGAGATAGAAAACACAAATGACGTCATTTGACAGCTATTTGACACTTTTCCATTTTGAGTTGGCAACTGAGATACATAATCAGCACCCTGGACGATCTCCGGTGATTGTAACTGTCTCAAAACATTATATAAGTTTTTGAAATGTGAAATATTAATATGGCCCCGAGTCGGATACTCGTATAACTTACCTTTAAGGGAAATAGGTCAACTGCAAACCCGCCGTAACTCGTGGAAGGTGAGCAAATGTATACTTTGCTTACAACGACTACAATTTTCTTTACAATTCTATAATTCAAATTCCTACCTTTCAAATATTATGTTTCAGCTACTTTGTTTTTGAAGTGAATAGTAGCGCTGTGCACTTTCATGATGAGTATAAAATGTTAAACTCGCGTCAGGTCACATGATCGAAAATTTTTAAGGCGGGGGAGAGTAAAACTACGGCATATTGTCGCCGCATTCCATACTTTGATTTTCGTTGCGCCGGATGGTATGTTATGTGACCTGCGGTCTTGCTGTGAGCTAGCTTGTAGATTTTAACACGCTCAACGCGCAATATACATATTTTTTGTTCTCGAACAAAATTAATAAATGAACATTGTATTTTACCACATATACTATATATATAGTTGTATAATACTATATAGTATTATACCACATTACCTACTATATGTACTTTTGTACTGTTACTCGTAATAATTAAAGCAAGGTGTGCAAAATTATTCCTTACCCATTGTAAAACATGTTCCATACTCCGTAGCTGAATGGGACGAAACCCTTAGATTCGAAATGGTAACCAGTCCGTCAGTATGTCATATGACATATGTCGCAGTTAATTTATATCCGTATCATTACATTAAGACTAAGCAAGTAAAACTTGGTAGATTCATGTATTCTGTGAACCGCTTTAGGATTATCATATAAAAATAAAATATTTTTTATGTGAGAGGTCAACAAACATTAAACTAATTAGTTACAGGGTAGCGATGCACCTGTAACATCTATGGTGTCTATGCGTCAAAGTTTTCTCGTACCATCAGGAGAGTCATGTGCTTGATTTGCTGCTGCTTGTTTTGCTCACATAAAAACTCACGAATCCTATAGACGCAGTGTATCTATACTATACATAGATGGGTTTTTAAAAAATATATGAAAGTTTGGAAAAATAACTTTTTTCTCCAAGTTAATCGCCACATGTCTAGGTTAATATACTTTCTTTGGTAATATAAAGAATATGACACGTGTGCAAATCTACTGGCTACTCCGACATTAAAGCTTGGAAAACGACGAGAGAGAACACTAATGGGCAATCGGCGAACACAACTCTGCCGAAATTAATCAAACTTTTGTAACATTAAAGTATGTTTAGGAAATTCGCATGTAGGTTTCGATCAATGAGAAGCAGGTACCTCCTTGTGCCTGGAGCCCTGTCGTTCAAACGCACCCTCATCATTACGTCGCTACCGCCCTTACTTCCGGAATAGTTGAGGCCTTTGTGGTCTACCGGTTCAGTTGTTGAACTTGCTTGCATGAAAATGTGATATCGTCAATTGGGTATATAAAGACCGGGCAGAAGTACATGGTCACACCTATTCCAATAAAAGTATCATATCCCGGTACGAAGAGTAGGGTATCCTGCAGCCTTGTAAAATTGACCCAGCACCCCCGCCACAGGATAGCTACGCACCTATAGTATCTATGGTGTGTATAGCCAACGGTTGTCTCTTACCATTACGAGAGTCGTCTGCCTATTTACAGTCGTATCAATCATATAAAAACACTGTGTACTTGAAAAAAACGAACTACATTGTTTTAATTTTTAATTAGATAATTTAAAAAAAATGATTTACTCGACCCAAGAATTAAATCCAGGACCTCATGTAGACAACTCTAAATGCTAGGCCTATAGATCAGAGAGGCATAATAAATAATACTGTTTCGGAATTCGCTAATGAGACTAATTAACGGAATATTCTGGACCACCCCAATTAGGGTGTCTTCTAATGATGGCCATTACCTGTTTCGTATTTTCAGATTAACTGTTACTGTTATATAACACACTAGCGGCCCGCCCCAGCTTCGCACGGGTATAAAATATACATGTAAACCTTCCTTTTAAATCACTATCTATTAAAGAAAGCGCATCAAAATCAGTTGCGTAGTTTTAAAGATTTAAGCATACAAAGGGACATAGGGACAGAGGAAGAGACTTTGTTTTATACTATGTGGTGATTATTGTAATACTAGACTGCACCCGATACTTTACTTACTCTACAATCAAATTTCAATCGCCTAGTCGTGGGTAGCGTGGTTGAGCCTCTGCCTCCTCTCAACGTTCCGCCAATGCCTCTTGGTATACAAGGTGGTATAAAAGGGCACAACACCGGTTTCAATTTCCAATTTTGCATGAATCGAGATTCAAGAGTAGCCCTACTGTTGGACCAACCTAACCCAACTATCACTCTCTTTCAATATTTAGAGCTTACTGAGCTATGAGAGCTTATAGTGTTGAAATTTGTTCTGTGATTGGTCCGTTTGTTGTGCATACTTCACTCTGCTTTGGGCATATCATGTCAATGGTCAAATCAAAGCAAATGTCAATCGAAATCATCTGTTTTATTGACGGGCGTGATTAAGTAATATTTATTTATTTTTTCGCCTGATATTTTATATTGTACAGAGTTGCAAATTACTAAGAAATCCCTACAATTTGTACTGTCTTATAATTTTACATATTTTATATTACTTGTGGTCGCCCATTGGTCGAAATTCGAACATTTTAATATTTTAATATCCAAATTTTAATATCTTGTTGATAAGAAAGCCATCTTCATTTTTTAAGACTACTTTGTTTCCTTAATAGTTAGGGCGCCATCTGTGATCTTTAATCTTCAACATCAATATATTTGTTTGTGTGTCAAATGCATGGTAGTGTGGGTAATATTTTATTTATTGATTTAATGTACTTTATAAGAATGATTATTAAAAAATATTAGCGCTCTGCACTTTTCCTACACATAAACCATAAGTGTGCCGAATTTTATGCTCCTGCGTCCGCCCAATTTTCATAAAAAGGGGTCCGAAGTTTTCGCATCACGTATTAATATATAGATTATCAAACTACCCTTCACTGCCATTCTACCCATTCTATTTAATTATTTTATAGTACTTATTAAATTTTAATAAATTACACTAATTGTTACAAATAAACAATCTCGAATTTTTGAGTTTACACAAATAACCAACAAGAATCTAATTATCCTCTCAAACTGGATACCGAAAACTGGACACATAAAGAATAGTAAAAAAGGTTTTTTTTATTAGAAAATTAAAAAAAAATGAGAGCTCCATCCCGTATCTAGAACCGAATGCAGCCCACGACATTACCGGATGTCAAGAATGTTCTAGGTATATATTTTTTTAAATTGTATATCCTGTAAAGTTTAATCTAAACGCGTTCAATAGTTAATGCGTAAAAGAGTAACAAACATCTATCCATTCTTAAAAACTTTCGCATTTATAATATTATACTAGCTGTTGCCCACGGCATTGCCCGCTAATGGTCCTACAGGATCATTTTTTTGGGATAAAAACAATCCTTTATGTTAATCTAAGCTATCCTCTATATGTGTCCCAAATTTCATGAAACGATTTTAGCTGTTTTTGCGTGAAGGAGTTATAAACAAACATACAAACTTTTGCATTTATGATATTAATAGGATTATTTATTTTGAGCATATTAGGATTTATTGTCTAAATCCTGTAAAACGTATTCCAAAATAATACTTGTACTATTCGAATTCTGAATTTATAAAAGAAACTACATTACAAAATACAATTAACCTAAAAAGCTATCATTACATTAATCACATAAGGGCCCTGAGTCCCACGTGATCGCTTACTTCGCAAAGAATATTTCCCTAAGGGCCGAATTATCTACATTTGTCCCCATTTGCTAAATAAAAGCTTCAGCCTAAATTCTTTGAAACTATTAGCCTAAAAACTTTGAACTAAAAATAAGGTTTTATAGTATTTGAAGAGAAAAGCGGAAAACTGAGTAAACTATTTTTAGGCGAGTTTTTGAGTCTAGACTCGATTTGCATAATTCTGTGCCTATTCCAACGTTGTTGTGTGAAAGCGAGAGGTAGGTATGGAGGAGGTTAGTTTTTTTTATGATATTGGAAGGCAAACAAGCAGACGGGTTTCCTGATGGTAAGAAATTCCCGCCGCCTAGAGACACCAAAGATGGTAATGGTGCGTTGCCAACCAGAGGCCGGGATGTTAGGCCTCGAGCAATAGTAAGTTTACCGGCTACCTGACGCTCCGAACCGGAACCCGTCATGACGTCATGGCAGCAGGAATAGGTAAGGCGGTGGTACCAATCCAGGTGAGTCGCTGCGAAACTCTACCACCTTTTCAGTTGTCAAGGTATTAGTAACGGTAAGCCTATGCTCGCCTCTTACGAGCTGCCTGGCACAGGAAGGCAGATGGTCTATTCTACAAAGGAGCCCGGACCAACACGGGGTTAGGTATGACAACCAAACCATGTAGTAGTAAGACAAATGCGGTTGAAATGAGAGCGCTACCAAAAATCTGTGGTGTGACGCTCTCTGAACGCATTCGTCACAGTGAGATTCGAGAAAAAGTGAAATAGAACGAAAATGTTGGTATATTTGATATTTTCTATCGTCGGCACTTGGTAAAACTTCCAAATATTCATATTTTTAAAGAAAGAAACACTTGTACTGTTTTACTTATCACTTATAATTCATCAAACTAAAGTTTAAGTTTTAACCCTGATTATGCTGTATAAGCGAAACCGGTAGGCTATTAATTACAAAGTAATGAATAATAAGTAATAAGTTAAACAGTACAAGTGTTTCTTTCTTTAAAAATATGAAAATGTTGGTGTTAAAATGGCAAAGTGCATGCTCTTGTTCGGTCATGTGGAAATAATGGCAGATGAAAGATCGACAAAGCAGATATACAATCCGAATGTGGATGGATGTAGGTACCCGGGGAGACCAAGGTTGACATTCCACGATCTAATCGCTCGGGTGTCATCCGAGGGTGGTGGCAAGAGTCTCCAAACCGACGTCTTTTTATGGAAAGCATGTATGCCAAGATCATGACATTTGGCAGTCGATACTACCTACGCGTTAAAGGATAATTCCTTTAAGATTTGTGTTATAAGGTATCTTCACACCAATATTCTCAAAGCGGTAAGCAGAGGCACAACCAGGGCACCCATGTCTAGTCGTGTTGTGCCTTAGTCCCACAATGTAGTAGGCGACAAGCTTATCATGTGATATAGCTGGTACTATATTGTGTTATAAGTCTTATAATAGGTTGAATGTAGAGAGAGTTCTTTGAGATAGAGTGTCAAGCAGCAGCTCGCCTGGATTAGTAGCAGTGTTTTACCTAACCCTGCTGCAATATCGATGCTAGCCATTGTAGTATTCTGTGGACAGGATAGCCACAGGACATGCAAAACTGGTCTAGGATCTCTGTCATAAGATGCTGCTTTAATGTCTGTAGGAAACAGTTGTTTCTTACAGTTTCTCCGTATTCACCCCGTGTTCACTAAGTAGAATAGACCCTCTGCCTCTCTGCCGGACAGCTCGTAAAAGCGAGCATAGCTACTAAGACTAAGACTATTGGTGGAAGTGTGGAGTCTAGCAAATTGCGCGGGTAGGGAGCTGCCACTTTACTTATTCGGTCGCCATAATAACTGTGCCATGTTCCGGTATGGAGAGTACATTAGCCGGTAGTCTTGCAGAATAGGTCTTAATCCCCGTAAATTAGTTAGACTCGGTTTGAGGTCCTAGGGTCAATTGCGATGCCGGTCAACAAAAATGTATTTTGACGTGACAACGTCTTAAATTAGGTTGCGGCTCGGAGTCACTCATGAAAAAGTGTAACGCCCGGTAACGTTACGATGAGTCACCGAACGAGAGAGAGGCCCGCCGGAGCGGCGAATGCCTTGCGTCTCTCTCCCACTCTTTAATAATATTCATATTAATAAATATTCTACCGAGAAAAATACGTTGTCACGTAAAATCTTCGCCCGTAAAACCGACTTTACAGGCAACCATTTTTTTTATTCAATTGTCTAATAAAACTACGTTACCCGGAATCGTAGGAAAAAATAAAAGAAGAAAAGTGACAAAGTTAATTGCTTGGTAGCAGGCTGGTTTCCTATAACTTTGGAAACTTAGTATCTTTTGCTAATCATGGGCGCATTGGTTGTACCTCTGCCTACCTCTTCGTGAATACGGGAGTGAAGATATTTACTTTTTAAGTCTTTTTTATATAAGCCATCAGCGAACAAACACATAGGTCTCCTGATGGTAAGAGACAATTGTGACCTATTTACAACATAGATGCTGTGAGTCGTGGTTAAATTAATTGTTTAATTCTACCGGCTACTCTGCCCTCTGGAGTGGAATATAATAGTCATTATGAAAGCAGGAATAGGTAAGGCGGTGGATTCCTACGGGGTAAATTGCTGCACAGCACTCTACCACCAGTGGTCTTTTGCTAACGACCTATTTGTTAGCCTGAACTCGCCTAGTAAAAGCTGCCTGGGAGATAGGCATATAGATGGTCTATTCTACTTAAAAGCACCCGCCTAACATAGAGAGTGTATCTTTATATCCAAATCAGGCCCTGACGATGGCAAGCACTGACATCACGGGAAAAATAATTTTGTAATACACCTGAAGAGTTATTTTAGCCCTTTCACTTCAAAATCACAATCATATTTACTAGTAAACGTATTATTATAATTTAGATAATAAGTCTGCCTTAATATACGTATCAAATCATGACAACGATGAGCACTGACAACAGGAAGACAAAGGTAATTCTGTGGAAAAAGCTGTACGTTATCGCTGAACTCTATCACAATGATAATTTTATTGTAGCACTAGCGGCCCGCCCCGGTTTCGCATGGGTATAAAATGTACACATAAACCTTTCTCTTCAATTACTTTATATATTAAAGAAAACCGCATCAAAATCGGTTGGATACTTGTAAAGATTAAGCATACAAAGGGACATAGGGACAGAGGAAGCGACTTTGTTTTATGTTATGTATTTGGATGGTAAGAAGTTGCCCTATATACTTCAAAGGAGGTCGGTACAATCATCCAAAACTACCACGAAGCAAAGCACAGGGGAATATAGACATAAATATTTACCTATACTTGTTGAATATATACAAACTTTCATGTTTAGTTTTCAGTCGGCTTTGAAACGCGATAGAGCGCGCACGTGTCTGTAGAATGTTCTTCATGTTAAACTTTTTAAGTGTCTCCACTTGTGCTTTAAATATGAAGTGTATCAAACAATAAATAAGTGTTTTGTGTTAGTGTAAAAAATTGATTGTTTTGAATATTTAGGTAAGTTTTTTTTCTTAAAATTACAGGACCGCCTTTCATAAAAAATATACTTTTTATTAAAGGAGTTGAAAATATTGTGAATGTGTTTTTTTATTGTGATTACTCAATAAACATTTTTGGGATTATTATTAATTCAATTTTTATATCTTTCTTCATCATGAGACGGACTTAGGAAATCAAAAATTTCTATTCGGATGGGAGCTATTTTCTTAAGATCAAAAAATATTTAATGCATAGCAATTATGAAAAAAATATTTCATGCAATTATGAAATATTTTTAAATCATTACTATTAATAAAAATTTCATGATAATATTATATAGCCAAGCTTATAGTTGACCTCATAACTACATAACATAAGCCCGATATGCTACAAATGATTAAATTTATGTGAAACAATACAAATGTCTTTTGAAAATATCCTATTAATATTATAAATGCGAAAGTTTGTATGTATGGATGTATGGATGTTTGTTACTCTTTCACGCAAAAACTACAAAACCGATTACGATGAAATTTGGTATTTGGTATGTAGGTAGCTGAAGACGCAGAATAACATATAGGCTACTTTTTATCCCGGAGTTCCCGCGGGATTGGGACTTACGCGGGTGAAACCGCGGGGCGCAGCTAGTTAATAATATTGCTGTATCAAATGTAAATTATATTTATATAATAATATGTACTTGTATGTATTTTATGTATCATGTACATATGGCCTATATCAATTCTCATTTTTTTTTGGTCTCGGAACCCTAATTAATGATTTTTTGTTGGTAGAACCCTATTTTGATAACTAAACAAATTGCATTGTAGTTTGAGTATTTTTTTTATGTAAGACTTTAAAATAAATAACCATTCATAAATAAAATTTACATAATAAGCGTTACAAACTATTTATTATAACTATAACAATTTAAAGTACATATAGTACTATTACAGAATAGGTAGGACTCGAAACTCTTGCGGCCCTTTTTCAGAACCCCAGGGTTCAGCGGACTAGGTACCATTTAAAAAACCGCTGGTCTATATTTTTATGTACAAAACTAACTCGTTCTTAAATACAACTTTTTTATTTTTACTTAAATTTGAAATATAAATTTAAGGAATTCTTATCGAATATGTGAACATTTGGAATATTTTTAAGTCAGAGATGTTTTTTTTTTGCATTCAATTTTCTTTTCTTGAAGTTCAAACGGTACAGTAGGTCTACATTTTGAAGGATAATGAAGGCACGGTTGAAATTTCAATTTTTATAAAAATTACAATATTCAACATTAGTTAAACTTAATTTTTTATATTCTAGGGTATTATTTTTTGTAACGCTTTAATATATGCTTAAAATATAGCATTATAAACATTCTGCCTACCAATACTAGGCGTGAAGTTAAGTTAATGATATACATATTTATGTTATACAAATATAAATAAGTTTAAAATCGTAGGTCAGTCTTTTAAAAAAATTGAATTTTATTTGGAAATTTTACAAGTTTAAGCGATTGTTTTCTCTTCGTCAAAATATAGAAGTATTTATAAATGATAAAACTAAAAATTTTATTAAGTATGTTTATTTATAAATTTCCAAACACTGAACGCACCTGTCAGTTTTCATAGTGAATAGTTAAAACGGAGTAAAACCCCAAATGGTCGATTTCAATACTATTATTTTAATATTAAGTATGCAATCTAAGTTAACAAAAATATGAATTATTTACTTATTATATTTTTATTTTATTTTAAGTGACAACATAGCAAACAAGTACACGACTATCTCGGTGGGAAAAAATAACCGTGATATAGAGACCATAGATGTTAAAGGTCTTCTGTCTTTGCTTGCAACTATTGTTCAAATTTGAATGACAGCATCCAAAAAGTAAAACATGCAAATTTATGAAATAGTATTTATATAGTAATACATTCCAAAGCACACATTATAATATAGGTATTGTCACTTTTTTAAATTAATGTACTTAAAAGGTGGCACATTTCTCTCCCGACTTACCCTTTAACCGATTTAGAAAAAAAATCGACGTAAACGATAAAAACGTATACGACGATTTCACTTTCTTTTGAATAAAACACCATTTCAATTATTTTTTAAAATAAAAATAATGTCCTTAAGGGTGGTAATTTTTTCGCTGCACATATTACTTTATTGATTTTCATTAACAAAATTAAACACATAAGCATTACCGTAACCGAAAAAAATGTATTTGATATTTCAATATATGAATTTTAATGATTTTTTTTAAATACGACTCAACCACTTTTAAAAATTAAACTAATGAGCTTAAATGTTGCATTTTCCTCAACTTTCTATTGTAAATATTCGTAAATAAAAAAAACTATGGACGTAATCGAAATTAAAAACTCTTCCTGAATTGAAGCCCAGGATCTTACATGACAGAACATCGTCAGCAAGAGTCAAAGGTTAGGGATTCAATTTATGTATGTGTGTCTGTGAAACACTTGATATACAATCTATGTTTGTGTAACAATAAAAGTAACGTACGTTGTACCTAACTACTTGAGCACATAAAAGTGTACTCATTCATTCATTCATTCACACAACCACAACTGCCCTAAAAGTCAGCCGTAATAAACGGATATTGCCCTACGAGCTGGGCATCTGTGGTATGTTTATTGTTTCGTCGTAAATTCAGATTTACCTACGGGTTCAAGCTTCAGTTTAAAATGTTAACCCTTAAAGGATAGCGCACATTTGGATGGGCCAGCATGAAAGTAGGATAAATGCAGTCGAAATAAGAGCGCTATGGAAAATCTGTGGTGTAACGCTCGCTGACCGCATTCGTAACAGTGAGATCCGAGAAAAAGTGGGATTGAAAGAAAGTGTTGGTGTTAAAATGCGAAAGAGCATGCTCCGCTGGTTCGGTCATGTGGAAAGAATGACAGATAAAAGATTGACAACGCAGATATACGATGGGAATATAAATGGATGTAGGTAGGTACCCGGGGAGACCAAGGTTGACATTCCAGTATCAAATAACTCGGATATTATCCGAGGGTGGTTTTAAGAGTCTCCGAACCCGGCGTATTTGTATAAAAAGGGTAATGAATGTGAAGGAAGTCAGACAAGTTTGTCAGGATCGTGAGGTCTGAAATGAAATGAAATGAAATGAAATGAAAATTATTTATTTGCGGAATATGTGTGTTAAAAGTTGTTAATAAGATATTTAAGAATACAACATATTCTACCACATTGTG
>NJDD01002993.1:12760-39973 GCA_002245505.1 Calephelis nemesis
CTCACTTGCTCGTATGCCATTTCTTGTATAAAAATAAAAAAAATGAAATCGAAAAAAACACATTTTGAATTGCCCGACAAGAGAATCAAAACCACAGTTCTGTAAGAATTACAGACTGGATGAAAACACTAAACTACGAAGAGACTGAATCTATGCTAGGTTCAAATGCTGTACGCGCTAATTATCTTTAACTCTTCAGTTTAAAATAGGTAAGTATAAATATTTTCGTTAGTTGCATAATTTTAATTAGTATTTTGTTTTTGTTTTTTTTATTTTTATGTTTCTTATTTTGATCCTTTTAGATAATTGTAAAGGAATTATATAAGTTTAACTTCTACAGATTTATAATGTAATTGTAATATATTGGTATATTCTAATTTGGTATCCCAAGACACACGCTTTCCCTAGTTTAGGGACCCCCGGAAAGTCGCATAATTGACATTAGATTCACTTTTATGTCTCATTCTTATTTAAGTTTAAATGTCATGTTTTGTTTTTGATATAAATTTATTTATTATTATTATCATTACTAAATTACCCCGTGTTGGTCCGGGCTCCTTTGAGGAATAGACCATCTGCCTTTCAGCCAGGCAGCTCGTGAAAGGCGAGCATAGGCTTAACATCACTAACACCGTGGCATCGTACTAGGTGGTAGAGTTCGAAGCGACTCGCCCGGATTGCTACCACCGCCTTACGTATACCTGCCGCCTTAACGTCAGTGCTTGCCATTGACGTGTTCCGGTTCTGAGGGTAAGGTAGTCGGTAAGCTTGCTTTTGCTCGAGGCCTAACAATCCGGCTTCAGGTTGGCATCGGATCATTACCACCATTGGTTTCTCTGTCTGTCAAAGTGTCTTTCAAACCTTATATTGACGTAAGACTAGCACACCTGGGTCTTTACTTCCATTTCTAGAACCTATCACATCATAGCACTAGTGACAACAAAATATCCCATTAGTTCTACCGATATAACAGGTAGAGCAAGTGGGAATAAAGACTCTCACTAGTTGCAAAACTCCCATTAGTTCTACCGTGGAACTGTTCAGTAGAACAAGTGGGAATAGATAATCCTAATAGTTCCACTATTTTGTATCGTAGAACTAGTGAGAAAAAAAAATCCCATTAGTTCTACCGTAGAACTGTTCAGTAGAACTAGTGGGAACAAACGTCACTCGTTACTCTAGTGACATATAATTTTTTCTTAGTTATCTTATTCATTAATTATTCTCTATTTTTTATGTTTCACACGAAATTAACTTACCTAAGATAACCATTAGAAAAGCTTACATAAATTAATTAAGAAGTATTTTAATATCTATACGCCTACTGAATATTTGTGTCATGTCATTTTTCTCTCTCTCAGAAAACCTTTGTATTTAATATCCATTTAAAGGAGGTACATGTCTTATTAAGAAGTATTTTTGAATCTAGTAGTTTACAAAAACTATATTTATGTGAATTTTTCGGGGTACCTAAATTAAGATATTTGCGACAAAGGATTATACATTCATTATTCCTATGACATGGAATCTATTTATGAAAGTTACCGCCTTACCACAAACAAAAATTTAGAAGCCTGTTTAATTAAACACGGTCTAAAATTGACATATACATGTCATTGTGTAGCATAACACACGTGGATGACGTGGCAACATATTATTGGCTGAGAATCCAATTTTAGGCAGTGTTTAGTAAAACCTGTATTCAACGAATGTTTATTTTTTATATTACAACAGCTCATTTCTAAATTTAACTAGTAATAAAAATCATACCGTCTTAACTATTCGTGCCACCATGATGACAGCGTCACGTTCCGGTTCGGATACCCTCCAGTGCCGGTAGGCTTGCACAATTTTCCTATCACCTCAGCCACTAGACAGATAGACAGACACACTACAACATCTTTGGTGTCTCTTACCATCAAGAGAGCTGTGAATAATTATGTGAAACCTTAAAGGCGCCTATGAAACCCCTAGATTCTACGAAACCCCCTTAAAATCGCCAATATACATATTCTTGTATAAAATATATTTATTGATTGACAAGCCATTAATTCGTAGGCTTATTAGACCATTAAGAAATGTTCGACTATCGGACGCCAATAAGTTGCTTACTTTAATATAGATCTATTCGTATAATTTGTCCAGGGACGTGACAGTCAACGTCAGCAATCATTTCACCGTGACCACAGTATAAATAAATCAAGAGTAAAAACGTTTCAAAGTAAGAAAGCCATTCAAAGGGCCCAAAAGTAAGCACAAAAACGACGCCCTAACAATCCAAGTAACGTTAATTTAGGTAAAAAACCAGAGAAAGCGGTCGCCAAATTTTTATATAATTCAATAATAATGTGGGAAACGTTTTACAAAAACCTTTGAACAGGTGTTGGTTTTTTACTGTAACTGTGTAATAGGTTAGTGGGACAAGTAGTAGTAAATCAATGTCGGTAACTATAGGTACTTTTGAAATATTACTTTAGGCTTCTGTACCTCGAAAGGAAAAATTATAACCCCGAACCCTTATAGGATCACTTTCTGTCCGTCAGTCTGCAAATAAAGCCCTTTTCAAGCGCGGTGTGGCTGTCATCGTTAATGGTCCTGCTGGAAAATTTTGATAAAAACTATCCTATGTGTGAATCCAAGTTACCCTCTACCAAATTGCCAAAAAATGGCCAATTTGAGCCAAATTTCATGAAAATCGGTTAAGCAGTTTTTGCGCGAAGGAGAAACAAACAAACGTACAAGCTCGCTTCGCATTTGTAATATTAATAGGATACCCAGATTTACTACCCAGGTTCATTACCTAACTTCTAAGCCAACGCAGTCTAACGATACAGCCGTTTATGCCAAAAATTTTCGAATATCGCAAAGGAATATAGGGTACTTCCCGGTAACTCAGGATCTCGAAATTTGGTACGACGACAAAAGAAAAATGGCAAAAACCGTATTTTTTTAATTATTATATGTAATATTTTATTTTTGGTTCAAAAAATATATTTGTGTGTTCAACGCGAGTCCGACTTGCACTTGGCTGGTTTTTTAATTGTTGTAGACTTAAAAGAAACTTAATATAATAAGCTAAGTAAACGGAATGATAGATCACTTAATCGCAGTAAAACTGTAAAAACCGACTACATATTTTTTCCTTGCTAAAACATTTAAATACACAAAAAAATCTCATTATTAAATTAAAGCTCAAACGTCTATTTTTAGATCTTGATTTATTTTATACGGGACTACTTCTGAATCATGACCTAGCTGTCAAAACATAACCATCAAAATCAATTAGGTAATTATTGGCCGAACAGAAAAATACAACAAAAAAAAAAGTGTGCGTGTACTAGCGTACACTCGTAAGAAGTGAAGAAGTGAAACGTCTTTATGACGTTATTTTTCAAAAAATAATTTACTTGCAACTTTACACAAATTAAATAAAGTATATGCCAATCCCTGGAGAAAGTATACTTCGAATCACGCGTGGTAGGGATAAGATCAAAGATGGCGCGTAACGGAAAAATGTGACGCGTAACGAAAAATGTTACACTATTTTTTTTCATACCCCCATAAAGAAGTTTCACTTCAAAAAAGTAACTGACGAATTAATAAATCCCTGTTATGGAGTCGGATAAAAAGGATACATTTTATTATTGTTTAAAAACCATTTTTAAGCTCATGCCCCCGAATTAATAGGCAGAGGCACAAAACAGAGCTCCCAAACCTAGCCTAAGACACTACACACATTAGACTTGGGTCTCGGGTTCAATCCAGGTGTCGGGCAACCAAAAAAAGGAATGTGTTTTTTGAATTTTCTTATAAAAACAATGATGTTTGGGATTGGATAAATTGCCGGTTAAGCGATATTCTTGTCACCTATTATTATTTATTTATTCATTTAGTACATTCTTCACTGTCTACAACATGTTACAAAAACATACATAAAGCCAGCTTGTCCAACTCTAATATAAAATTATATAAATAACCGATGTTGTCTAATCAGAAACTTACATCGAAATCTATAAATCTGTTTTAGGTACCTACCCATAATGATATCTACGCATTATTAGAGATTCTGTGGAAGACACAGTTTTGCCGAGATTTGAAACACTCAGCAGCATCATCCGTATTTGTTTGATATCCCCAGCTCATGAACAAAACCATTTGTTACTTTTGTTAACAAAAGGATCAGCCACGGATAGAAACTTTTGGCCTAAAAAGGTATTTCCGAAAGATTACAACTTAGCTGGCGTCTTTAAAGGAGTACGTTCTGTCAAATTACATTGACAACTTCATCGCTTTCCGGTAAGTTTTTAACCGTTGTGCTAAGCTACAAATCCAGAGTCTGTAATCCTACTTTGCACGTACTTCGAATCTAATTGTGACACATATCTTCCAAAGTCAAAAACCGTCAAAAGTAATATATTCAGTGGGATACTCTATGGCTATTATATGGATGGATAGACTATGGATGTTCTATAAATAATGTTACATGTTTTAAAACACTGACCTCTACTTCCTGCCGAGTAGGCGTAAAGATTTGTCTGTTAAAATTTAGTTCTACGTAATAATATTGATTTTTATTCAAAAATAAAAATATCTTCACGCCCGAAGAGAAAGGCAGAGGCGCAACCAGGGCACCCAAGACTAACTGAAGACACTAAGTCCCACAGTGTGATAGGTGGCAAGCCAACAGGGCGTTCAAATAAATAAAATATACATTTTCTAATTTTTATTTGTTGCCCGACCCGGGATCCAACCCGGGACCTCAAGAAGTCAAATCTGACGCCGGAGCGCTAGACTAGCTAAACTATCGATACTGAGGTACTCTAGAAAATAACATTTTATAAATCAACGAAACGTAGTATTTTATTCATGCACTCTTGAAACCTGATTCCTGGTAAAGCAACTAGCCTTGTAAACTTCATAGAATCCCCACAGGGATTGTGTTGAAAACACGTATTCAAAAAATTATTTCTTTTTTTGATTTTGATGAAAATTATTTGTTTTTGTATGATGATTAACGACAAAGGACTCGCTGTTCATAAATATTTAGTACAGCAACTGTTCATAATCTGATTCAAAAGCTAAACCTCATATTGGACGTCTTTCTATCCTGACAAGCCCTATGCCGTTATAGATATTTTAATTAAGGGTAATTCATATATACACCTTTACCGATAAAACCTAAGATTACCATAATTACATATTACTGACTATATTAACCTGTATTAGAATCAGTCTTCACTATACAGAAGGTAATAATAATGTCTTATGAACTAGATACAAAACACTGTTTCATTGATAATGATAGATCGCTCAAACATCCAGTAGAAGCGGACTAAGCGCCCTCGCGGGGCCAAATAGGCCCATATTCCTGAAAATAAAAAAAGGCGATTATCTCAGTATTATGCAAATATTACCATTATAACAAAACATTACAACCACCAAAATGATTTAAAACAAAGTATTGCCCATGTTCAAAAGTTATTAACGTCTGCCATTACTTCTCGTTGCTTCTCCTTCTCCAGGATATTAAATAACCTAGATATGATAGATCGCCTCTATGGTCTAGCGGTCCGGGTGTTGGACTTGACTGCATGAGGTCCCGGATTCGAATCCCGGGTCGGGCAACAAAAAGAAAATTGGATTTTTCCAATTTTCTAATAAAAAAAATGTTGGTCGGGATTGGAAATGTGCCCGGTTGGCGATAGGCTTGCCACCTAAATCACATTGTTGGACTTAGTGTCTTCGGCTAGTCGTGGGTGCCCTGGTTGTGCCTCTGCCTACCTCTTCGGGGATATGGGCGTGAAGATACTTTTTTTATACATAATTACCAAGTAAAAACTACTTATTTTTACGGATATGATAAAAGTAGTAGTTGCCGTGGCTTCACCGGCTTATGAAAGTTCTCCTGTGGAAATAATTACAGTCGGTCTGTCGGTTAGTTGATCGTCTAAGAATCGGCCAACATCTATTTTTCATACCCCTAAGTGATAATAGTGACTCACCCTCTCTTTTTTACTAAAATCACGTCGGCCGGATCAGCTAGTCTAATATATAAAATTCTCGTATCACAATGTTAGTTACCATACTCCTTTGCAACGGCTTGACCGATTCTAATGAAATTTTGTGAGAATCAAAAAAGAAATAAAAGACTATCAAGAAATGATTGAGAATCGGCCAACATATATTTTTTATAACCCCAAATAATGTGTGAGGGGTGAATCACAGCAAAAAAAAGCAGAACAACGTCTGCCGGGTCAGCTAATATAATATATTATAATTTTATACATATACATTTAAGCATTTATAAAGCCAGTGAAATATTAGCACATTACATAGGTATTAGCTTATTTCAGCTAAATAAAAATTAACATACCAAGCCCTAATAATTGCAGCAAAATAACAATTCTAATGCCAAAATTTTAAACACCAGAAACTATACACACAAACATCAGAATTAATCAATTATAACAACGTACATATCATCATTAATCTACCTTATCTACTATTGTTGGTAATGTTAAATAAATAAAATAAAAAAATATTTTTTTTTGTTTTTCAGTACGAAACGTTTAAGGCTTGAAAGCAGTAAAATAAAAGCGGGAGTATCTAATTAAAGCGGCTAAACATCTCATTTGTCCCTTTTTAAATTAATTGTAACTTAGTTGGGGCCCTAAAGTTATTGTTGGGGGCCTCCCGTTTGATCCGGCACTGTAAAACTCATGTACTGTAATTTGTGTCGTGTCGATTGTCCACGTTTAGCATGTTTTTGTCTTTTCGCAATACAGGATAACCCACTTCTTGGGGAAAGCATTAGGCTGCGCTCATACTAACCACATGCTAATAACTACATATGTCTTATGACGTGTTCTTACTTCGAACTGGATTAAGTAGATTCTTCAACCTTTTACCTAATTACATACAAACAAACATAATATCTAATGAGCAGAAATACAACAAAACTAAACCAGAAATAACCCTTTAAGAGATCTTTCAGCAAAACCCGTTAGGAAACAAGATATAATGTCAGGGCGTCGTCGATTGAACCGTTTCGAAAATAAGCTCTTTAAAATAAAACAAAAACTAATAGGCCTACCAGAATCAAATTTTAATGGGACCAATTCAAAACTATTCAGCATCAAACAAAAAAAAATCACGTAAAACGGTTGTGAAACCTCGGCAAAGTCCTAAAAATATTGGAACTTATATAAAAAATGGGTTGCCCCAAAAAAACAGATTTTTTAATAGCCAGACAGGTTTGTCAGAATCGTGAGGTCTGGCACTCGATACTCTCTGCCTACCTTGTAAGGGACTTGGCGTGAAAGTCAACCTCGAAGGGTGGTCTTTGACGTTTGTTCTATTCCCGACTGTATTCAAGAAAAGCAAAGGTAGGGGAGGCAAAATACGATAAATATCTAACCTAAACTAATGCATGTAAATTTTCTTCTTCTTTTTGTTGTTTTATAAATATAGCTTTCTATCGTTTTTCACGACTTGCTTTGCCAATGTCAAGTTAATTAATTCTTAAACAGTCATTAGTCACTATTGTACATAGCCATGTCAGGGTCTTGAGTAAAGCGGTGGCTTCGTTACTCAAGCTCATCTAGTGAGATTTGACGGCAGCGAGGAAATAGACGATACACTATTTTTTTATGATTATTTCATTTGTGCACTTTCACCGAACAAAATTAATCTAATTCCCACCTAAAACAACCAATTTCACTCAATACAAACACGAAATTCTATAATTATGAAAAAATTACGACCGTCTTCATTCACGATGGCGCCAAAAACTCCATGGAAATTTTTAAACACGCCTGGGTCGAATACATAATTGAGTATTACGGCATTTTCAAATTTGGATATAAACAGGCGATTGACTGTCTAGGGCCGTGTTAATAGGTCGCTCTCGTGCTTGTACTTCAGTGCGGTCTGAACCTTGCGAGCGGTCTACGTAATACAGGTCCTAGTACCGTTTTACTTGTGGGCCGAGATAGCTGTTAGGTAATAGCAGATACTAGTATATATGCTATTCTATGGTAATACACACCACTCATCACACGTAGTTCCATGCTGAATGGTAACTAAATAAATAAAAGTGGCAAACTTGTCGCCAGCCGGTCACTTATCCAATTCCGAGCAAAATGTTCAGTAGTAGTTTTCAGTAGAAAATAAAAAAACATTTTAAAACTCGCGCCAGTCAGAATAAACTATTTAACAGTCCTATTATTACAATTATCTAATTCTTTTTAAATAGAAAATATCGTCGTCGACAGGAACGATATTAATAAAGACAATACTTATAAAAGCATTTGTTGTTCTGAATGGCTGGTCTCAGCTGTGTTTTGACCTACTCAGTGCTGTCCTAAATCTGTCTACCATAAACATTGATCCACAAAATCTCAATACAACTTGTAAAATATACAAATTAGACTCTAGCTGTCCATCTCACGTTCGAAGGTATTTCACGTGCGTTTTTTCAAGTCAGCGAATGATACATGTGATTGACATGTCTCTTCTAATGGTAGGAAAGAATCCTGAAGCGTGGCCTATAGACACCATAGATTGTGCAGCTGCATCACAGTCTCACATTTTTCCGGATTCGCTAAGTAGAAAATACCATCTGCCTCTTTGCTAGACAGCTTGTAAAAGGCGAGCGACGGCTAAAATTTAAATTATTACCAACACGACCACTGGTTGTAGAGTGCTGTACTCCAACTTATCCGGATAGGGATTCACCGCCTTACCTATTCCTGCTGCCATAATTACTATGTCATGTTCCGGTCTGAAGTGTAAGACGGCCGGTAGACAGAATAGGTTTTAATGTCCCGGCCACAGGTGAGTAACGCATCTGTACCATATATGGTATTTGTGGGCTACTCCATATGATCTCTTAAGTGGAGATATATGCAAAACATCATACAACTGTCAGGTAAGTAATATTAAATCAACAGACCACTAAATTGCTAGAATCTAGATAATCCTTTAGTAGAAGTAGACTCAACGGTGAGGCTTGGCATCTTGCTTTTATGTAACAATTTTTTTTTGTAACAACTGTGCATTTCCAACCAAAGAGTTTTAAGCCACGTGCCTGAGTTAGTTTATTGGCCACTCTACTCTCCACATCATAATACGATAACTGCGAGCATTGACGTAAAGGTTATAGGAAAAATTACAATAGTAGTAGGTAACAATCTAACTAGACTCTATAAGTTGTACCTAATCTAGTTTGGGTATACTGTTTGCATTTTTCTTCACATGGGTATACTAATAAATTATATCTTATTAAGCTGTTTATTACTTATAAGTAGTGTCTGATCGAAACTGGTTTCTCAAGATAAACCGAAACCCAAAATTGGACCTTGTTCTCAGTTTCGACTGGAACTGAAATTTACGTAAACATCTTACAATTTATTTTTGTACGAGTATCTGCCCGCAATTTTTCATACTCGTACCTACAGACTGTTACATACGTAACTAGTAGTGTTAAATACAATAAAAAAGAACAATAAAGCGCGGATATAAGACATTAATTATTTTTTTTATACTAAATTAGCTGTTTCCCGCGGCGTTGCCAGCGTGGTAAATGGTCCCACAGGAAATTTTTTTACAGATAAAAACTATATCATTTGTTTATCCAAGTTACACACTACGTGTGTGTCAGATTTCATGAAAATCAGTTCAACAGTTTTCGCGTGAAGAAGTAACAAACAAACAAACAAACATACAAATATGAATAAGATAGGATAAATTAGCGAGTACTAGATTGTTAGTACCAAAAATTGCCAAACGATCGCGACGCCCAACAATTCACAAATACATAAGTGTCGGAGCGGCTGAAAGATTTTCGACATCGACCGAAGCTAAAGCTGAAATAATATTTTTTGGCCGAAAGTGTCCGAAACTGAAACTTTCGGACTCTCCTTTTAAGTTATTAGCTTTTTTAAGTTGTAAGCAGCTTCCCGCGTATTTAAATTTTCGCTAAAGTAATTTCCGTTGACAGTGTAACAAAAAAAACTTAAGTTTGCATTACAAATTTTATTAGAGATAACCTCTGTATGGTCCTAAATAAAATGCTAAATTTGAAATCCCAAATAATTAAATAAATATTCCTGGGCAAGTCGTGGACAAACAGCAAGTATTATATAGGAGTAATATGGATATTTACTTTCTCAAAAATATAACGCATTGAACATAATGGAACCTATTTTAGAATTCGAAATTTTTAAATTAAGAGGAGTCTGTCCTCTGCTGTGGTACTGAATATGATAATATTAGGTAAGTAAAGATTATTTTTTTAATAATAATATATCCCTGGAAAAATCACACAAATTGAATCTAACCCCAAAGTAAGCAAATTATATGCTTGTGTTATGGGTGTTAGTCAACGATACTAATACATAGAAATACTTAAATAGATACCAGAATAAATTTAATAAACGCCCAGACCCGGAAATGCAGACATCTAAATGTTCATCACACAAATGCTTGCCCCCGTCGGGAATGAAACCCGAGCCTCGAGTTTGGTCAGTGTATTTAGGCGTGTACGCTCGACCAAATATATCAATACTCACTATAATATCTAATTTGAAATGGGCAGACTGTATCTTAAACATAAAATCTGATACCGTTGGCTAGTTGTGAATAAGCCATAATAGATCTCTCCTCACCTTGACGCCTGCTAGGATAATAACAAAGAATTCATGACATCGTAACGGCATCTACTCAGATATCTGGTTAAGGATTAGTTATTAAATATAGGATAAAGTAGGTCACACCAGCATCTAATCTACTAGGGAACCAGCCATTATCAGGTGCCTAGGGCCTACAATGTACGATAAATGGAGGCGCTACAAGGCTGTTATGTCTTGACAATTAACTATGGTTGTAGTAGTCCGGACCAGTATGATAACGGTATAAATTAGCCTACTATAGTTAGGCCTAGCCTGCTTATTCATTGCGCTTGCAAAAATATCACGATTTTGAGACATAACTCTGTTATAGAGTGGAAGTATGTTGTCAAAGAATAAATTAAAACTATAAATTGAAGGCACATTACAGCTAATGCGGGAATATGTACATTAGGTATAAAACCATCCAGTTTCTCTTTCTCAAAAAAAATCTCTAAAAGAGGAGGAGATTCGATTCGACTATATGGTGTTTTAGTGTGTTTTTTTGTGTGATTCTTTCGTTATTACTCAGCTAATAAGAAACCGATATTGCTAATTCTTTTTTTTGAAAAATAGATCGTGATTCTAATAAATGTTTTTTTGTATTGTACCTACTCGTTCTTTAACATTAGAAAAATGTTGATAAAATGTTTAAGGGACCATTTCGGTATCATTTGCGAAAAAAAAATCAAATCGGGACCTGGTACAGCTAATGAATTAGTTGGAGTCGGCTTCTGCAGTTTAACTGCGGTAAACTATTTATTAATTTAATTTTGTGTATTAAAATTAGGGTTCTTAGACAAAAAGAAGCCATCTTTAATTAAGCCTAAGGGTTATTTTTTTGCTATTTACAACTTACAACTACAAACAAATTACCACGCACCATTACCAGCTTTGGTGTCCTCTAGGCGGCGTTTATTTCAAGCTATCAGGAAACCCGTTTGCTTGTTTGTCTTCCAATATCATAAAAAAATGCAACCCTCTGTGTAGATATACTTATCATGAACGTAATTATAACACGTACAGTCTTGCAAAACGTTCGAAAGTGCCCTAAATGTGATTTGACGCTTAAAACGTTTACTTTAAATAAATAAATATTCCTGGACAAATCAAACGAATTGAATCTAACCCCAAAGTAAGCAAATTATATGCTTGTGTTATGAGTGTTAGTCAACGATTCTAATACATAGAAATACGTAAATAGATACCAGAATATATTTAATAAACACCCAGACCCTGAAATGCAGATATCTAAATGTTCATCACATAAATGCCTGCCCCCGTCGGGAATCGAACCCGAGCCTCGCGTGTGGTCGATGTAGTTAAGCGTGTACGTTAGCCACTCGACCAACGAGGCGGTCAAATGAGTTAGAAGAAAAGTGATATACAGTCAAGGCATAAATGGTTTTGCTAAAGCTATGTGAGCAAAGCCCTACATTAAGACTTGAAACCAATATAATATCTTTATAATACACAAAGACAAATAAGCAGTTGAAATACCTATATCTAAAGGTATAGGTAATATGTCAAAATGCAACAAACACGCACGCGGCTTTGCTTATGGTAAGAGATAACCGTGGCTTAAAGACACCATAGATGTTACAAGAGCGTCACTGTCCTGTGGCCGGGTTGTTTTGACTAATATGCAAGTCTACCAACTACCATGACACTGTCATAATGGTAGCAGGAATGGGTACCCACCGTTACTGTACATCACTCTGCCAGCATTGGTCTTGTGGGTAATGACCTATTTTACATTTGCTCATCATTTACGAGCTGCCAAGCGTCAGACGGTTTATTATACACAGGGGAGACAGACCAACATGGGGATAGATCATAAGAAGACATCGAAAAGAAAGAAGAAAAATATTTTTTTATGGGAGAAATAATCGTAAGTTATAAACATTATAGATAGCCGATAGGTATTAAACGGTTAATTACTTACCTGACTTAAAGCCTCTTAACGCTAACTGCTACTTACCAATTTCAGTAATTACGAGAAACAGTCAAAATGAAATGGCCGGTCCGATACAATAGACGGCTGTAGTGACGCAGCAAAAAAGCCCTCAACAAAGAAGGTAATCTTAATTAAAAACTAAAATCTCAATCAATCACCAATTTGGTTGGTCCTCATCATTTGTAAAGACAACAGCCTAATAAACATCAGGTTCATCTCCCAAATTGACTTTCTACCATAATTACAAATCAATATCGACCAAATGGTGTTTAGTCTTATCAAATTGTTACAGTTTAGATGGTCAGATTGCGGCCTAAACCCGACCTGTGGTCACCGTCAATCAATGTGATTTCTCCACGCGAATGTCACGGTTCCAAAAGCAACGAACGAACCCAATTCCTAATCTGACGCCAATCAACTATTTAGATCATGAGATTGTCGAATTAGAAGATCGTGTCGTGAGAACGGTAGGGTACAGGTGGTACCCTCCCCGACGGTGGCTAACTGTTTGCGATTGCATCGGATACCATCGCGCAGTACCATCTCTAGACGTCGAAGGCGCACAACGCCGGCGAGAACTTTCCAATTCGCGCACCGTCTGAGCCTTGCGCGTGTAGCTGCGTATGTTTTTCTATTTTCGTGTGTGACTTTTGTGTTTTTATTACAGAGTATCACGATAAATTCAGTTTTTTTGTGGGACAATTAGTAACGTAATCGGGGCAGACAAGTTTAACGGTTGGTTCCGCGCTCGACTGTGGAAGACTGCAAGCATGACGAGCGCCTCTGTCAGCGCTTTTGGGCTTTTCTTCTTGGTGAGTTTTATCGAAATAAATCCCCGTTTGGTAAATATACGTAAATGGATTTTTTTGCTGTGTTATTTCCTGTCAGTAAAGTTTTGAATATAAATTTAACTTTAGCGGAACATTAGGAAGTGTAAGAAAACTTAACGAAAGTATAATTTTTAAATAAATGTCAGTTGATTGACTTAACTGTCAGTTGTTAAGACAGGAAAACGTTTGTTAGTTTAGCTAGTAGGTATGCATACTAGTATAAAAATAATAGAGTTTTTTTTAGGTGTGCTTATGTACCTACAAAGTTAAATAAAGTTATTCTGAAACAGTTAATGTAGTTTATTTTTAAGATAAGCATAGAATCTTACATTATAACGGATAAAATAGATTTACTGGAGAAACTTAGAATTCTTAAAACATAACCTTTACCAAAATATTATTTATAGTAATAAAGTATCTGCCAGTTATTTCTGTGAATGCGTTGAATTTGAATTTGAACTGGATAAAGCGATATTTTATGACGATTTTCCCTCACTATTAAACGTTACTTTTGCCATTATTGGTATGCATTTGATGTTAACATGTAGATCTTAAAACTGTACGTTTGTGTTATTACTTTGTCTGAACCCAATTTTTAAGTAAGGTGTTAAATATGGGAAAAAATTATATCTGTGCTGAATTATTTAAAAATAAAAATAAGTTTTAAAAGTTCTTATAAGTTAAAAATTTCGTTCAAGGTAAAGATTTTGCAAAACAAGCTACCTACAAATCGATCACTAAGGCTATGTACGTGGGAGGGTATAATTTTTTTCAAAAATTATTCCAACTTTTGTAAGAAATAACCAATCTGACTTTCTTTCATAACCATACATATCTAATTTGTTAGGTACTTATTTTCAGTTACTATTAATGATAAACATTTGCATATGGCAAATAGACAAATTTAATTTGATAACAATAATATTTATACTTAGTAGGTTCTTTTTTATTACAAGATGTCTGATAGTGAGGCCAGTGTCTTACGTTTTTAAATGTAACGAACCTCTATAATATGGGTTGGTTTGGTTTTCTCTTCGAATTTGGTTTGCCGTGATTTCTCCGGATCTGCTTAGCTCCCTTTACATTCATTGCTCTTTTCATACAAACACGCCAGTTTGTATGAAAGAGACTTGACACCACCCTCCGATAAAATCTGAGCGATTTGATCGTTAAATGTCAAGTAGATCTCGTTGTTGCCCGCTGAATACAGTTAAATAGCTTTCGCACTGGAATCCAATATCAGAATGAGTTTATATCGTGTCATTTTGTCGAGATCTACGTATCTTCGCTAAAATTCAATAGAAGCGGTTCATAAGATTTAACGTGAAAACGTAAATAAATAAACTAGCCGACCTGGCAGCCGTTGTTCCGCTATTTTTTGTAATTTTAGTAAAAATATTGGGTTGAGTCACCCTTATCACTAGGGGGTGTGAATAGATAGTAGCCGATTCTCAGACCTAATGAATATGCATATAAAATTTAGTGAAAATCAGTAAAGCCATTTCGGAGGAATAAGGTAACTAGCATTGTGACACGAGAATTTTATATGTAAGACATACGCACTTCCGCATTAAGAAGAGATTACAGAACATAAGATAACTGTATCGTCAGTTCTTTTGAATAACATTGAGCACGAGATTGAAACAATTCGCGATATTAAATTTTACGCTCCGATTGCAGAAGCGTGTAGCCGAATGAGAGACCATAAATAACGCTGCAAAATAATTTATTGGTTTCCGTAGAGAACCGAATTGGTTTGAAGTTCCCGATATAGTTTAAGGCCGCACTTTCGCCAAACACAAAATAAAAAAACATTTTTTTTTTTAAGCGATAGTTTTGACCGTATGCTTTTTTTATTGTGCCTCCTTACATCTATCTTTGAGGGGATCGAAAGAAAAAATACTTAATGAGTAAAATGACAAAGCTGTGGTGGCAATTTAACCGACTTGAAAAAGGAAGTGGTTACTTGTTCTTATTTTATTATGTAAGTATGTTGATAGTTTTCTCCGTAATTTCTGAATTGATCTTAAAAAAATATTTTTTCATCAGAAGTACGCAGTTCCTAAGTGTTTTCATTTGCTATGCTACCAACTCTTTGGCTACCAAGTCTGGATCTGACGATAGAAGCCCAGGCAAATTGAAAAAAATATTCACCGTTTGTATACGTCGATGTTTTACTTCTTAAGGGGCCATATACGCTAAAATACGTCAGCAGTTTAATGTTTTTGTCATACAAAGCAATCATGGATCTTGGTGACAAAAATACACAAGATTAACATGAATATGCTTTATAAGACTAGTGTTTCCAAAACACGATTCATTTCACTTTGCTCGATCGAAAAAAATCAAAATGTTAACCCTTTTTGAAATCAAACCCAACTGTCTACTTCAATTATGAAAATATCGACACCAGATTTAACATAAACATAGATAAGTATAGATATTATATAGATAACCTAAAAGATAAGTGTTTCAGTTTTTATACTTTTTTCAAATTACTTTTATATCGTCAAAAATAGTGATTTGTCGCTTAAGACGTTTACTTTAGAGTGCAATATTTTATAGTAATCATGGAACTCCCCCGAGTGCGGTGATTGGCTTTTCTGGCTGACTGAGTATGGGGCCTTAATTGAAGGACATTGGTGTACAAGTAAATTAATGTGTCCTGTACCTAGTATCTCAATGTCGACAAATCTCACTCGATAAGCTTAGGCTAGGATTCCACCTCTTTACTTAAGACCCTGACGAGCCTGATTCTGTGATAATGATAACTCATCACTTAGGATGATATACCTATATATATATATGATAACACATCACATTGTAAGTAGGATACAATACAAATGCGAAAGTTTGTGAGAATCAATGGATGTTTTGGGTACTCTTTCTGGCACAAACTACTGAACGGACTTTGATGAAACTTTAAGTTAAACATTAGAATAATATATAGGCTGCAATTAATTAAAAAAAATAATTGTTATGCGAACAAAGTCGCAAGTGGAAGCTAGTATTGAATAATTTGTGCCTAATTTTGCGAAATCAACTGGATGCAAATTAATTAAATCAAGCAGATGTCCATATCAAAACCAAAAAAAGCGTGACACCTCACTTATGAACTTTTTACTGGTTGAACCAATTTTGATGAATCTTTTTCTTTTTTAGCGCATGTGCTGTCCGGTTGGTTTCATTTAAATTTTATTAGGATCCGTCACTTTTTTTAACTACCTACTAATAACAAGTTTTTTTTTTGGTTATGTACCGTACGGTTACCGAAAATTGCGCATACAGTACAGCATGTGTACGTACAGTTATGAACAACTTTGATAGTGTGCGTTACATATGCACACTGTACTAAAGTTGTGTCTACATTGGTTAAGTGTTACAGGGTTACTTTCAAAATAACTCCCAAATTTTAATAAAATGACAGTGCATTTTAAATATTTAAAAGTAAAAGTTAAGTCTCTTCACGCCCATATCCCCGAAGAGGTGGGCAGAGGCACAACCAGGGCACCCACCACTAGCCGAAAACACTAAGCCCCACAATGTGACAGGTGGCGCGCCTATAGCCATTCGGGCACTCATTCGATCCAACGTTATATTTATTAGAAAATTGAAAATACAGATTTTCTATTTTATTTTTGTTGCCGACCCAGTTATCGATCCTGGGACCTCAAGAGATCAAGTATGACGCCCGACCGCAGGAGCACAGAAGCTAATATTTACTTTAATGAACACTCATTTAAAATAGTTTGCGTTAATACCTACTTCACTTGTTGTCACGCTACGTCGTAGTACAAGTCATGACGTCACCAGCCTGCGCATGCGATATTGTTCTTCGTTTAAGTTATAACAACGCGTTTTGTATTTTGATCGGATGAAAATTATAATTTGCTTTTTTTTACTTCGTAAATGGATAGTGTTATCGTTTTCCAACCTTCTCTTAAAATTTGACTGCTCCTTTATATGTTACCCTGTATATTTTGGGAATTTCGATATCAAGAATGTAGTATTTTTTTGCACTTATTTTTTAACTTACTAAATAACTGTCAACGCTCTCAGCCAGCAGGCAGCTCGTGACGTCAAACTGTCAAACCCGGCTCGAACACACTTTGACAAACTAACGAAGTTTCAAGTTTAATTCATATTCATACAAGATGGCTATAAATCACAGGTTATATTATATTATATAGTATTTAATTCTTTCCACCTATACGTTTCACATGAACGAACAGTAACTCTTTAGTTCAACCGTAACATTAACGATTCGTCTGCGATTGTAGAGTCGCTTTGAAATAAACCTCTTTACAGACTGTCATATACAATAATTTCACCAAAGATTTATTAAACTATGTAGAAAACGCTTTTCCGTCTAGCAATTTCTTTCCTGTTTAATAGACTTTATGGAAATAGAATCTATTAAATCTCGCATAATACTGCCTATTGGCAAATGCAAATGTAGAATCAAATGATTCTACCAGGTTGGAGAATAGAGAGTGAAGTTTTTAGAAATAAACCTCTTTACAGACTGTCATATACAATAATTTCACCAAAGATTTATTAAACTATGTAGAAAACGCTTTTCCGTCTAGCAATTTCTTTCCTGTTTAATAGACTTTATGGAAATAGAATCTATTAAATCTCGCATAATACTGCCTATTGGCAAATGCAAATGTAGAATCAAATGATTCTACCAGGTTGGAGAATAGAGAGTGAAGTTTAAAGAGAGAAGTTCTTATTTTTTACTAACTTTTAAAAGCAGATTGTTATCAATTTGTCTGTATGTTAGTTTGTGTGCTTGTTACTCGGCCATTACTAAAAAGATTTTTATGATTATTTTTAAAGTGATCCTATATCAATTTGATCAAGATCCAACTAATTGTTTATTTATCCACACTAATATTATAACTGAAGTCTGTCGGTAACGCTTTCACGACCAAACCACTGGACTGATTTCGATGAAATTTGGTATGCATATAAACCCGGTTTCAAACATAAGCTGTTTTTTGCCATAAAATCAAGCACAAACTGAATAAAATGGGAGACGAAAGTTTGGATGAAATTATATTTAAACGCTGATAAATTCGCGAGTAAACATTTAATAATTCTGTGCTAATCAAGCTAGTATTTAATCTTAATATATATAAATTAAGTGTCACGTTGTTTGTCCGCGATGGAATCCTAATACTTAACCGATTTCAATCAAATTTGAAAACCGTGTGCAGTTAGATCCAATCTCAATTTATGATAAAAAAAATTGCCATCTGAGCAAAGTCAGAAGAGGCAGCTAGTGCTTAATATAAAATATTATGGAACTGGATGACGTGATATTGAAATTGGAGTCGAGGTTTTGCAGATTATTATTCCCAACTAGCTGCTCCGGCGAACTTCGTTTCACCCGTTCTGTTTGCATAGAAAAAGTAAAGTCTGGTTTTTCCCATTTTCCCTGCAATTTTACCGGTTTCTTTCTTCATAAAAACCTTCTTCTAATAATAACTAACAAAACAAAAAAATAATCATCCAAATCGCTTAGGTAGCACGGAAGTTATGCGCTTACCAACACTTTTAACGATTCATTTTTATATTATAGATAATTAATGCAGTAGGTAATCTAATTACAGACTGTCACTATATTGTTAGATTAGTTCATAATTTTAGCAACTTAACCCTGAAAATGCTAAAAGCGAAAATATTTACTTTGTAAAATAAGAAAAATATTAAAGTAACACAATAATTATGGATGTTTCTTAAATTAATTCCAATATCTATAGAATAACCATGTATTAGTATCATTAACTACAGGAATATACTTTTGATAATTCTCATCAATATGTGTAATTTGTCCAGTGATAGATATCTATTTATTTATAATAAGTAGATTTTCACTAAAGACCAAGGTGGGAAAGTGCTCAATATAATTATTACTAGGTAGATACATCTTAATATAATCAGACAATGTTTTGTTTGTAACGGAAACTATTTTCTTATCAACTCGACAATGACTCAGGGAACAGATTCAATATACGAGTCTCAAGTTGGCAACGCACCCCAGGCTTTTCCAATTTTCTAATTAAAAAAATGTGTCCGTGTACTAGCGTACACTTGTAAGAAATGAAGAAGTGAAACTTCTTCATGACGTTATTTTTCAAATAATAATTTGCTATATGCAACTTTACAGAAAATGGTTAAATAAAGTTTATTGTCAATCCCTACTCCGCTGGAAAAAGTATACTTCGAATCACGCGTGGTAGGGATAAGAACAAAGATGGCGCGTAACGGTAAAATGTGACGCGTAACTAAAAAATGTTGCACTAAATTTTTTTCCAGCCCCGATAAAGAAGTTTCACTTCAAAAAATGTCTATCACATTGTGGGACTCAGTGCCTTCGGCTAGTCATGGGTGCTCTGGTTGTGCCTCTGCCTGCCTTTTTGGGAATGTAGGCGTAAATATACTATTATTTTTATATATTTTAGCTTGCCCTTGCCTTAGGTTAAACTTCTATAAATTGTAAAGACTAAAAATTCGCTCCAGGCATGATTTGAACCAATTAGGTACCTTTCGTCTCAAGCCGATGAGTGCTATTTGAGCTACTGGGGATTCAAGCCCCGTGGCGAAATTTTAAGTTCTTTTTTACCCAATTTTTTTTCTTTCCTTAAAATTTATAGATGATCTATTTGTTATGTGTGTTAATCTAACATGATAAGTATTGTCTACTGACATTTTTGTTATCAATCATATTGTTTATGATCCTAAACGGTTGTATCGAATACATAATTGTCTTCATCAGCTGGTTTCACATGATCAAACAGTAAGCATTGGACCACTCATGCGTTCCATTCTGATGTAAGTGTTATAGAACCAAACTCTGTTCTATAGGAATGTAAACAAGAAAACGTATTTTCCGTTGATAATGAATACACATTGATTATAGACAACAAAGTTCTAAACGCACTGCGAAAAACAATCACTGACTCAAAGTATTACGTTAATGCCGAACGAAGCCTAAAAAAAGGCGCCGAAAGTTTTTAGCACATTTAATACTATAATATCTGGATGACCGAGCTTTGCTTGGTATTTTTTTTTTGTTTTTTTTATAAATTGTGTTTTCTGGAAATTATATTTAAGTACGAATTAAACAATTAGTCTAACCTCAAAGCAAACAATCATTGACTTCGTTTCTTAACAACGGACTTCGTTACTTAACAACGCCATCTGCTGGAACTTTAATTATTCGCCAAAAAATAGTATTATTATTCGCCAATAGATGTCAGGAAGAGTCATAATAAATTGGGACTACTCAAACGCCTCCTATTTGTTAAACACGAATAAAACACGAATATGACATTTTCTAAAAATGATTCCTAGCTAGATCGATTTATCGCCCCCGAAACCCCCTATGTACTAAATTTCATGAAAATCGTTGGAGCCGATTCCGAGATTCGAATTATATATATACAAGAATTGCTCGTTTAAAGGTATAAAATTATTATAATTTACGTCGTAAATGTGGTTCGTGGTAACAGACGGGGTGAGCGTCAGCCTCATTAATTTTTTACTTTTTATAATAGTAAAATTACATTATTATGATATTACAATTTTTCTTAACTGACAAGTCGTGTCTGTAAACTACCTATCTGTCTAATTCTGTTTATAAGTTGAATAATAATCAAGATTTAATGATTAGTAAATAAATATTTTTTCGCTTATGGATATAAAATGACATGTATTCACGCCAGCTCATTTACTAATAAATTTTCTACACATATTTTAGTAACTACGTGTTCGCGGTCCGGTACGTGCTTCGCTACATTGAAACTGAAATGTGCTGAAATGTTTAAAAAAATATACTTATTGGAACATCAAATTCCTTTACAAATTCAAAAAAAAATAAGTTTACAAATAAGTAAATTTTTAAACTTGATCCGTTTTAAACACAACAAAAGAAAAAAAAACAACTGCAAAAGAGTTTCAATATGACAGCACAATCCCCATCTGAAAAAAGTTTCAATTTGTCTGAAAAATATCCATTATCAAAATAATCCGCTATTTATTAAATTCATTTGTTACAAAAAATGTGATAAATAAAAAACCGCTTGACCGATTTTGTGCGAAATTCACGTAAACCATCTACTAAATACACTACTACTAATAATACTAGTCCGAACAAAGCCTGAACATTTGGTTTGGAAAAGTACACCCGTTCTTGAGTAATAAAATTACAACGAAAAGTGGCATTGATTTTTATACCTATAGTTTTTTTATGTAATTCATCTTTTTTGTATACTTTTGGGTTAGATCATAATGTGTGATTTATCTAAAGATTTTTTTAACGCTTTTTAAAAATACCAGTAAAAATTTTATCGAATTATTACCATGTAAATAACATAACCGTAATAAGGGTAAGTCAAATGTAAATAGATATACATATAAACACTAATAAATTGAAATGATAAAAAATTTAATGAAACCTAACCTGAAGACATGTATTCGTCACAAAATGCCTCTGTTGCTAATTAAACTCAAGCCTGATGAATATTTAATTGCGTACAGGGTACACACCTGTATGGCTAAGGCTATATGGTATGGTTCAATAAACGAGGCGTTAAACAACATCATAATACTTGTTTAAATTACATACGTGAACGAACCTCTTACGTGAACTCTAGTCAAACCATTACTCCTACTATGTTTTTATGGCATTAGACACCGAACAAGCACACGGCTCCCTTTGGTAAGAGACAGCCTTGGCCATAGACACCTTATGTGATATGGAGGCGTCACCGACGGGGGCAGGCATTTGTGTGATGAACATTTAGATGTCTGCATTTCCGGGTCTGGGTGTTTATTAAATTTATTCTGGTATCTATTTAAGTATTTCTATGTATTAGTATCGTTGACTGACACCCATAACACAAGCATATAATTTGCTTACTTTGGGGTTAGATTCAATTTGTGTGAGTTGTCCTGGGATATTTATTATTATTATTATTACTGTCTTGTGGCTGGCATGGTAGGCTAATTGTGCAAGCCTACAGGCAATCCTACCCTCCGAACCGAAATATGACACTGTCATTATAGCGGCAGAAATAGGTAAGGCGGTGGATTATATGTGGTCACTGCACAGTTTAGGTCCGGTGGTCTTGTTGGTCATGACCTTGTAACATATGCTCGCCATTATGAACAGCCCAGTTGTTTGGAGGCAGATAATCTTTTCTTCACAGAAGACCCGGATCAACGCGGGGAAATAGTCCGTAGAACACCTATTTTGATATAAATTTCTTTACATATTTCATAAAACACTAATTAAAGCGTTAACGGTTGCCAATTAATGCACTCTTCTAAATAAAAACCTAACGGAAAACAGTATCTTCAATCCCGCATCCCAAGATCTCGACAGAGGTAAAACCAGGGTAACTACGATTATTTTTCTTTAGGTTTGGTTTCGGTGTTCATTTCCTGTCTGGCAAAACGAGTAGCCTGTAAACTTACACAAAATGTTAACTTGCTTAGAACGGCCAATCACTATTTCCACATTGTATCTACTTTAACAACTTGTACTTCTAAACATCTTTTATAACGCTTTCAATTTTCGTATTTTTTTTTTAATTCCAGTAATTGTCACAGTGAAAAAAATATGATAGAGTAGTGAGATAGCTGTCTGGGTTGATTGTATTTTTTGCATTTCCAGTTCGTAAATAAGTAACAATTTTGTAATGGAAGATTACTGCTTCCGTAAGTCCTACTGAGCGACAACATAATTATAAAAAATGAAAACTGTAGAAACTACAAACTGTTACTAGTTTGTATAAAATTAAAATAAGAAATTCGTAAACAGTTTCATTATAAACTCTTAACTTGAAAAGCAACTGTTGATGTAAATGAAATAATTGTATTTAATTAACAAAAGTATTACAAGCACAGTAAATATGCAGTAAAATATTCATTTTAGTCAATGAGTATTACTTTGTATGGTAAGTACTACTTATTTATAAACCTTAACGGATGAAATCTAACATATAAAAACCTTAATGCATGACAAAAAAAATCATATTTTTATATTGTACCCTACTTAAAGAAAATAGTGTGCCACTTCAGCAGTTTTAATAAACTAATAATAAATAAATTTAAACATTATTTAATAATAGTATTTCAGCTACTTACACCTACTTAATGCGTGCCTACATCACAAATGCGAAATTATGTTTATCTGTCTGTTGTTCTTTTACGACTAAACCGTTGCACTGATTTCGATAAATTTTATATGTATATAGCTATAGATCCAAATTAAAATACAGCCTAATTGTTTTTTTTTTAAATCAACCTTATACTTAAACTTATACTTAAAACAATAGTTATATATCAAATGTTCTAAATACATTAATTGTTCTAATAACATTGCATTGGAACAATAATGATTTTCACTCAGTTTAAAGAATTTGCCTTACTGTTATTAAACTAAACTCCCTCGTAGGGGGCCGATAGACCAAAGAGAGCATAGTACCTACTACAGCACATGATTAAAGAAAACGTTTTCTTTACTATTTTTAATTTCTATGCTCATCAACATTCATGCCTCTGTGGTCTAGTCCAGGTGTTGGACTTGACTTCATGAGGTCCCGGGTTCGATTTTCGGATCGGGCAAAAAAAGAAAATCTGGTTTCTTCCAACTTTCTAATAAAAAAAAAGTTTTTGTGACTACAGGGAGAGACCTTAATAAATACACTAACATATACATAGTAAATAGATACAGTTCAAGTCAAAAGACCATTTCTCATTCACTAAACTCTTTTTAAAAGCGAATTCAAGTACACCTCGCTCTACATTGCTTCAAATAAATCATAAATATAAACACAAACAAAGAAACTTATTGGAAAAATGACACAACGACAATTACATTGTGAGCCTCGACTGTCTCAAGGGTCCATGTATGCTAAAATACGTCACCAGTATAATGTTATTTTTCATACAAAGCAATCATGGATCTTGATGACAGAAATACACAAGATTAAAATGAATATGCTTTATAAGGCTAGTGTTTCCAAAACTCGATTCATTTCACTTTGGTCGATAGAAAAAAATCAAAAAGTTAACCCTTTTTTGAAAGCAAAACCCAACTGTCTACATCAATTTTGAAAATATCGACACCAGATTTAACATAAACATAGATAAGTACTATACCTAAAAGATAAGTGTTTCAGTTTTATACTATTTTTCAAATTAATTTTATAGTTTCAAAATAGTGATTTGTCGCTTGAGACATTTACTTTAGAGCTCAATATTTCACAGTAATCATGGAACGGGGCAGTGCGGCGATTAGCTCTTCTGGCTGTCTAAGTATGAGGCCTTAATATTATTTTTAACGTAAAAGATTAACAAACAAGCGTATGGCTCTTCTGCTTGAAAGAGCCAACCGGGACCTACTTACCACAGATGTTACAGGTGCGTCGGGATGCAGGGGCCGGGATGCAGGGGGATACCATAATATGTTAGATATTATTTTAGCCGGGAGAAGTTGCTGCACTCCCGTTTAAGTTTTGCTAGTCTTTTGCGATCTGCCAGACAGAGACAGATGGTCCTTTTTAAACAGTGGCGCGGGCCAACACGGTTTTATACCAATCGCAAACACAGGCTTAGCGCCACTAGCACCGTGACATCTGACTAGGTGGTAGAGTTTCACAGCGACTCGCCCGGATTGGTACCACCGCCTTATCTATTGCTGCCGCTACAACGCCAGTGCTAGCCGTTGACGTGTTCGGGTTTGAAGGGTAAGGAAACTTACTTTTGCTCGAGGCCTAACTTCCCGGCTTTAGGTGGGCAACGCATCATTATCACCTTTTGTGACTCTAAGCTCCTTCAATTTCTTACCATCATCAAACCCCTATGCTTGTTTACCTTCCAATTTCATAAAAAATGTAAACTTACTTCACACTCTAAATTGTAGGTCATAAAAGGTATATCCATTAGAATCATTTTATTACTAGTTGCAGTTAATACAGTAACGGCCAATGTTAATAATATTTCTCTAAAGATGGATTTCAAGCAATCTAGATAGCTGCGTATCCGCCGGCCTATCCTATACTTAGTTGCCATGTTTATCTTGTCCGCAGATATGTTATTGGCAAGCGATAATATAAAAATGGATCAAAATATCAATCTTGGACAGCAAGTTTTGGATTAGGATTAAATATTAATATTTGCCGTAAGATAATAACTCAGCAACACTCGACAGACAAGCACATAAACTGCACCACGATCAGGGTTGTATAAAAACGGCGAAGCGTGCAACTGTAAGGTTCATTGCGCACGCGCCGCGCTTTACTTCGAGAAATGTACTGGTTTTTTGTTCCATTATCCAATCAAACGCCATCTTAACGGAAGTACGTTTGAAAATTAGAACAAATGTAATTAATTTATATTTTCATTCTAAGATTCCTCGTGTTGGTCCGGCTCCCCTTTGTAGAATAGATAATCTGTCTAATGATGATAAATGTGACGAGTGAGACTACTGGTGGTAAAATGCTGCAACTTTACCGGGTGTTTATCCAACGCATCATCTACTGCTGATACCAAATGAAAGTCACACGATTGTTTTTTACCTTCAGAAGAACCATGCTTATCACAAATAAAAATTGTGTGTGTACTTATGTACACGCGTTAGAAGTTATACTTCTTCGGCGTTAAGATAAAAATCTTTTTAAAAATTTTATCTTTTGCCTTATTTTACATTTGTAGACAAAATGACACTAACCATAGAAAAAAGGTATTTAATACATTAAAAGTTTTATTATAATGCATTATTTAGTTAAATAAAGTTTATTTAATATTTAATAAAAAATTAAAGTTTTATAAGTTCTAGGTATAGCTAACTTCATCATGTCGGTTTTTCGTGACGGTGTGCGCGCGCATCGTAAAAATTTACCCTCATAATTTTTTTCTAACGCGCCAAACGAAGTATAACTTCAAAAATACTGTATAAATGGGATCATGTCTAAACTGCCTGATCAAAAAATTTTACCTACACGGATATCTACAACAAAACTTTGTATTATTAAAAAAAAGTCAAACGTCAAAAGCAAATTAAAAAACAAAAATATTTTAAGCCCACTACAACTGCAAAAATCCGACTCCAATTGTGTGATGCCGCGTTCCGATCCGGTGGTAGATTTAGTATTAGGATATAGACGCGTCACAAGAGCCTCTTGTAGGGTACGTGATATAAAGAGCATTTGAATTTGAATTTCATTGACATTCAAAAAATGGGTTTTATCAGTCATCAGGTACAAGCATATTAGATTTATCATTATTAAGGATAACTCAAAAACCATTAATGGGATCGTGGTCATATTTATATGGAACCGACAGGGAACCATGACCTTCCTTTCCTATCTAAATTTAAACGATACTGGCCGAGTTATGGCCTAACTACTTACTCTTATTTTTATGATATTGGAAGGCAAACAAGCAGACGGATTTCCTGATGGTAAGAAATTCACGCCGCCTAGAGACACCAAAGATGGTAATGATGCGTTGCCAACCTGAGGTCAGGATGTTAGGCCTCGAACAAAATTAAGTTTACCGGCTACCTTACCCTCCGAACCGGAACAAGTCATGACGTTATGCCGGCAGGAATAGGTAAGGCGGTGGTACCAATCCGGGAGAAACTCTACCACCTAGTCAGATGTCACGGTGTTAGTGATGATAAGCCTATGCTCGCCTTTTACGAGCTGCCTGGCAAGAAAGGCAGATGGTCTATTCTGCAAAG
>NJDD01002993.1:52905-75415 GCA_002245505.1 Calephelis nemesis
TATGTATTAAACTAACACACTGTAAAAGTAATATATGTTATTTGCAGTTAAAAAAATATTTTTTTTCTTTATTACAATATTTATGGCAAGACTAGGTATATCGATAACTGCTCATTATTTTTGGAAACAAATCAATAATTTGATAATATTTTTTTTTATTTGATAATTTAATAATAAAATTTTATTTTGGTTTATTTTCGACCAAAGGGCGATCACCGTTTAAAGAATTCTCCGTAAATTGTAAATTAACAAAGTATGCATCTCTACACGTATCGACGTATCTTATGAAATTATAGGTGTAAAAATCCAGCTCATAAATATATAAAATCACTCACCGTTCTATGCACATGTCTAGCGAGAGCGATAAGATGTTCATAACTCCAGAAAAATGTTACTTACAATGAGGTCGGCTATTATGATTTTAGATTTTAATTAAATGCGCCACATAACGACATTACTGCAGCAAAACCCCGTAATTATCCGTATAATGAGCCCGTTTGGGAACACGATAAGGACCGTGGGACCAGAGAAGTCAAGGAAGTAATGCAAAATTTCACATCGGATGGAAATATGAAATTGGCGTAAGAACTTTCCACTTACATTGCTTCTAATGCTAGTTATTGTTATCTAGATATAATTAAATAATATCAAAACAAATTTAAGTTTAGTATGACTTAACTTATTGACATTATCAGTAATTATCTGAAATGGGATGACTAATGAGTCTTTTTATTTCCATATCTTACCAGTTATTTAATAATGATAAACGTATTTTCTAGTCAACCGGTGAATTTCAACCGGTTAGTATTGGGGAAAAATAAACCCCTTTTTTTTCATATTTAGCTTTAAAATTTTCCACGTTTTCTCCCCTTAAAAACCTTCTTGGTGGCTTAAAAAAATACCAGTTGGTCGAGCATTTTTCGAGTTTTGTGTAACTTTTATTTATATGTTATCATCTATTGTACATTGTATTTTTTATGATATTGGAAGGCAAACAAACAGACGGATTTCCTGATTGTAAGAAAATCACGCCGCCTAAAGACACCAAAGATGGTAATGGTACGTTGCCAACCTGAGGCTGGGATGTTAGGCCTCGAGCAAAAGTAAGTTTACCGGCTACCTTACCCTCGAAACCAGAACACGTCATGACGTTAGGAATAGGTAAGTCGCTGCGAAACTCTACCATCTAGTCAGAGGACACGGTATTAGTGACGGTAAGTTTCTATAAATTTTAAAGAAAGAAAAAATTTCGCCCCAGACAGGATTTGAACCTGTAACCTTTCGTCTCAAGCCGACGAATGCTCTAACCAATTGAGCTACTGAGGATTCAAGTCCCGTGGCGAAATTTTTAATTCCTTTGTAACCTGTTAACGCGGGTAGTTATTATGTCCTATAGATACACAATTCTGAGTACCCATCAAATGAGTTCATCATTACAGATGAAATTCACATTTTAGAATGGCCATAACTTTCGTCTCTTGCATCGTATTTTTAAGCCTATATTCGCCTTTTACGAGCTGCCTGGCAGGGAGGTCTATTCTGCAAAGGAGCCCGGACCAACACGGTCATATTTATTTTATTCAATTTTACTCTAGTTTTTTTATGTGAAGAATTAGCGAAAGTAGCCATCCTGATGATAAGAGACAACCATGGCCTGTATAACCCATATATGTCAAAGGTGCATTGCACTCCTGTTGCCGAGATTTTCAGTCTATTGTACAAGTCCACCGGCTATCTTATACTCGAAACTGGAACAATCTGATTCATCAGTGGTCGCGTTGGTAATAACATATTAAACCTGTACTCGCCTCTTACGAGCTATCTGAACGGGAAAAATTTTGCTTCTATCTCGTCTCTTACAAGCTCTTTAATATGTTTAAATGAGTAAAATACAGGGAAATTATTACCTATCTGAGCAATAAATCTAAACCATAAACCATAAACCATCAACACAATTTAATTTATGACGGCCATTAACCAATGTCACAACGGTGTCGCACTTCACTCTGGCTAAATTAAGGTCATAAGGTTTTTAGTTTTTTTGGATAACCGTTTAGTTGCACTTTCTTGCTGGTGGAAAGATAGGGCTGAATACAAACTAAACTTGATTTTTTTTGCACATTGCGTTGTCCTCCTGCAGCTTGATGTTAATCCTTTTTAGCGACTTTGAAAAAGGGAGGGGGTTATGTGGTTGCCTCTTATATTGTTTATGTATAATTAATCCATTTGTCATTTCTGAACCGTCTTTAAAAAACTGTTTTTTTTTTATTTGAAAGAGCGTACTTCCGAGGTGGTCCTCCAAGTCTGGATATGATGATGGAATCCCAGAAAAATCAAGACAAATCCTCTATTTTTGTAAACTTAATCCGGCATAATATTGCGATTGAAGTCAGTTTTTCCAGTTACTGTGTTTAAATTATACTAGTTATATCTTTTACGATCGTATTTAAAGACGTCAATTAACATTTAGTCTGTCATTAAATCACAATTTTGTATACAAAATGACGACATACAGACTGAATTAATGTTTAGACGCCTCTGAGTGCAGCCACTAGTATAAAAAAATATCATTTAGTTTTATAAATAACTTACTAGCTGTGCTCGTGACTTTGTCGACAGGAAACTTAGCAAAAAAAATTTGGTTCATTTTATTTAATTTTCTAAAATAAAACAAGCCTAAGCCTTATCACATGGCAGTGAAAATCCCGTCAAAATCGGTCCAGCCGTTTCAGAGATTAGCATTTAGCCGCAAAAACAGACAGACAGTGAAACAGACAAAAAGACTAAAATTGTAAAAAATGCTATTTTGTTATACATATATACCGTACATTCAAGCATGTAGTCAAAAGTAATTATTTTAATATAACAAACAGACACTTCAATTTTATTTATGTTTATATAGATTCAATTTTAAATCTATTATAATTAAAATCTTAATGACTAAACGATGTATGTAAGTAAGTAAGTATCTTCATGCCCATAACAATAAAGAGGTAGGCAAAGGCACCCACGACTAGCCGAAAACACTAAGGTCCCACAATGTGATGGGTGGCAAGCCTATCGCCAACCGGGCACATATCCAATCCCGAGCAACATTTTTTAACAGAAAATTGGATAAACTACTTTTTCTTTTTTTTGTTGTCCGACCCGGAAATCGGGACGGGACACGGGACCTCATGAATTCAAGCCTGGACCGCTAGACAACATAGACGATGTATGTTTGAACTAAATATCCAAAAATCTTACTTCTAAAGTCGATTCAATTAATATCTCACATGTAGGTTGAATAACAGACCTAAAGTGTAGTCAAAAGCCGTTAAACTTTTAACAGACCAATTAAACTTCGGTAATTTGACGCGAAACTCTAACTAGAGCGTTAATTTTAAGTAAAACGCCCAATATCAATTTGCATAGAACCATTCTGGTAACGGGTTGAGTACAATTGTTACGTTTCCGTTTTAACCAACGGTCGTTCGTTACCGTCATTGACCGTCATATCAACTGTGTCTTATTATGTCATAATACTCGCACGAGACACAATAAAAATAAACGTGTAACTAAACTAACAACTAATATTAAGTATGCTAGATATTAATAGAAAGTGTTATTTGTTTGTTTTAAGAAAAATCTAAATATTGAAATGAAAAGTATGGAAATAACATGGTAACCTAAACCTTGCATGAATTTGCAAATATTGGTTTAGTTAACGAGCTGTGAAAACTAAATTCACTTCCAAGTTTAGGTTTTCCTTGTCAATCTTTATTTAAGGAAAAAACACTGAAATATGTTATCACTTTACAATTAACGTGCATATTGTAACGAAACCAAACGGAATCATTTGTCTAACCCCAACGATTTTTTTTGGCGGGATACAGGAAAGGTCAAAAGCAGTTTTCTCCTTTTTTGAATGACGTTACGTAACAATATACATAAGATAACTTAGTAGGCCCTTTTGCCATTTACTTTACATTTATATTGCATACTTTTAATTAACAGACGGATAACCTACCGTGTAAATAGGTGACTGACATTTACACGCATACATTTTGTTACCCATCATCCAAATGTATGTAATTTAATGAGTGGCAAAACTGACTACAAAACCTACCGCATAATGGCCCGATTCAAAACTCATAATGCTACAAAACAAAACAAAATACTCCATAACAATATTAGGAACATGAGTTGATGTGGTTACTACTGGTGATTTACTGGCAAACCATAACCACTTTCACTGAAAATGTATATTTGATGCTATAGGAATCATATCGCCTCTGTGGTCTAGCGGTTCAGGTGTTGGATTTGACTGCATGAGGTCCCTGGATCGAATCCCGAGTCGGGCAACAAAAAGAAAATTTGTTTTTCCCAATTTTCTTATTAAAAAAAATGTTGCTGGGGATTGGATATGCGCCCGGTTCGCGAAGGGCATGCCACCTATCGCATTGTGGGTCTTAGTGTCTTTGGCTAGTCGTGGGTGCCCTAGTTGTGCATCTGCCTGCCTCTTCGGGGATTTGAATCATTTTATCTTTATAGAAATCAAGATGGGTTTTTTGATGGTGAGATTTACCACGATCGTAAGGAGATAGGTGGTAGAGTTTTAGGACTGCTGCTTTACCTAATGTTTATAGAGTTTTCTATCTAAAATCGACTTTTTAATCTAAGTTTCATCAATATCGGACAGCGGTAATTTCTTGAATTAAAAAAACGTTTTGTTCGTGTTTGTGCAAGGCATCTGTGTAGAATAGATCATCGGTGGCAGAGTGGTGCTCAGCCTCTTGCCCCTGGTGGGAACCCACCATCTCACATGTTCCTACCGCCTAACGGCATTGTCGTGTTCTGGTCCCGAGGGTAGGGTAGCCAGTTGTCTTACATTCACATTAGGCCTAACACCCCACATCTATTCCTGGACAACTTACACAAATTGAATCTAACCCCAAAGTAAGCAAATTATATGCTTGTGTTATGGGTGTTAGTCAACGGTTCTAATACATAGAAATACTTAAATATATACCAGAATAAATTTAATAAACACTCAGACCCGGAAATGCAGACATCTAATGTTCATCACACAAATGCCTGCCCCCGTCGGGAATCGAACCCGAGCCTCGCATTTGGTCGATGTAGTTAGGCGTATACGCTAGCCACTCGACCAACGAGGCGGTCACCTATAGTGTCTATAGGTATTTATCTTTTATCGTCAGAGAGTCCTGTGCTTCTTCGCACATAAAGTTATTAGGAGGGCTGTCGACATCCACTGTTACAAATTTTAGTAAATAAGTAAATATTGCACTAAACCAAGGTTGGGCAAATATTTTGATAGTCGGGCCATATTGCAGATGAAAATTTGACCTCGGGCCAAATATAATTTTTTTTCATAATATTTTAAGAATAGTTTTGCTAAGGCCAAGAGTTTATTTAATCCTGCAATAATGTGGTATAATAAGTATAAGAACTAACAAAATTGTGTGACTATTGTACATATTGTAATTGTTCAATTATCATAATTTTATTTTCGAATAGGTAGCTAATAGGAATTCTTAATATTTTCTCTAAATTTTTTATTCACCAATTTAGGTTAGACAAAAACTAATGTGTGTTTGTGTTTTTAATAAAAATAATAAAATATATAATGCTTCACGGGCCAAACAAAATTCTACCGCGGGCCGCCATTTGCTCAGGCCTGCACTAAACGAATCATCGAATAAAATCACAAATCAGCGGTTATTAGTAACAAATAAACATAACTAGAGTAAAATTCTAAGAAATGTCAATAAATTATATAATAATAAAATATAATGCAATTACTTACTGCATTATAATTCCTGTATTGGCATTGAATGGTTTCAAATTTACCAAAAAAAGTTGGTACTTTTAACTTACCATAGTTATAAATAAATTTACAAAACTCAATTTTATTACTACATAGCTTTTGTCCGTAAACTTACAAAAATAAGCAAATTTTAAAAATCTCCTATCTGTTGTACTTAAAATTTCCAACTTTTTTTGCGAAATAACTCTCTGTTACCCACCGCTTCACTCGTTATAAATTGAGATGTAAGCTATCCTATCGTTCAAGTTGGATCAAACTATAAACGGTGTGCAAATTTAATTAAATTCGGTTAAGTAGTTTAGGAATACATCACAGACAAATAGTTTATGTAATTAAGATTGACAAATTTCTTCTACATAAATATATACCTACCTAATAAGCAAATAAAAAAGCGTTTCACTCAATGCAACTGTAGCCCATAGGAGCTTACTAAGTAATTAGTTGAGGAAAACGAAATCCGTTTAGATTAAATTAGATAGAGCTACAAATCTGGTAATCTCTAAACAATGGGATGATTTAACAAATTGTTTAATTGTTCAATTCAAACGCCCATTAGTGTAACTGCTTATTGTTTCAGATCCAAGCTGTCTTCGCTCAAGACTATGATGGTGAGTGTTCACTGTACAAGAATACTTATGCTTAGAATAGCCTTGTTAATCGAATGGTTGGTGTTATCAATAAGACTTAGGTTCGGTTCTGACTTGGAAAGGCAATTGAGTAAGGAATGTGGATATGCTTATATTTCATCATCAGTAAGTACACTCAGAAACGTCACCTATAAATACGAAGGACGCGTTTCGAACTCTATTTCATTAAAGTTTAGCTGTTAGCCGATGTTTTTTGGCGTACGGCTTTTTTTAGATTTAAATGTATCAGCCTATACTAGTATAAACGAAAATAAAGTATAAATACATAGAATAGAAAGCTTGATGGGTATCTACGTACTATTTACTACCTACTGACATACCTACCTTTCGATCCAAGCGAAAATAATTATTTGTCTTGTTTTTTTTTCGTACCTTCGAAATGTGCACTGATTCGGTTTTAATGAAAATATTCACAAAACTTATCTCTAAAAAGTATGAATTGCGTCTACAATATCCATTAGGTGTGGTTACGGCTTTCCACGGCCAACTTATACCTTCTTTATAAAAAATATCAACAAGTTACTTTCTCAAACTCAGAGGCGGATTAAATTCTCTATAATATTTAAAATGCGCCCTAGGCAAACACCTCGTTGGCGCCCCTCTATTACTCGTACAGATAACTGGTAGACCAGGTCATGTGTACTTAGGCATGAATGAAATATGTTATGACTTAATGAGTCATGAGAGTGAAGAAAGCAAGAAGAACAAAAGGAACATGGACATCCATGACGCCTCTGTGGAATCAGATCTGACTGTGTATGTGGTTTGACATAAATATTAATTTTGTTATTGTTTTTTTTTTCTTTGTTCAAAAACTTCCGCGCGCGCGCTTCTTTGTAATCTCGCGCCCCTAGGCACATGCCTACTTTGCCTTAGGGATAATACGCCTCTGCTCAAACTGTAATTCCTATCTCCTTTACTTAATAGTGATGTGACATGTATCTTACAAAATGTTATTATTAACTATCGATAACCTATTTCACAGTAACGGACATACAATGCACGTTCGCCAGCGGCGGGTCTGGTATTCGAGATTCCGTGACGGCGTTGCTAAGAAAGCCTGAGGGTTTCCGAGGGGCGCCTTTATTCGCTGACGACCGCACGACAGACCCCATTGCAGACCCTGTGTGCCAGATACGACCAGAACCCGAAGATCCCACCGCATTGCTGTATAGATTAAAAATTACAGACTTCACGAAGTGTGGAGTCTTAAAACGGAATGTAAGTATGGTTGTAAGAATGACACCTAGAATTAACTATAGCTAATAAACCACTTGTCAGATAACAATAAAATGTAGCTATACTTGACCATCTTGGAATAACAATTACTTTACGAAAAAATCAACAAAATACATTGCCAATTAATTCTATTGAAGAAGTAATCGCATATCAAACACATACCTAGTCTAATCGAGAACATCTTTCGTTTTTAGAGTGGAATAATCATTATTTTTATGAACAAACTTTTAAAGGTATATAATATATTTTAGCTTAGACATCGTACCACTTACCGTCCACACTCGAATGATGCCAGTGCTGATTGAAGTATTGAGCAACAGGATTAATTATCTGTGGTACTACTGGCCCTTTGAATTTTCACCAGAATAGTACCTTCTAATAACACATCATTTGAATAACGCGTAGTTAGATGTCCGTTTTATACTGCGTTCTGTTATTCTAACGGGTTTCAAAAAATATCGCCTTGTGCGAATTGAAAAGTGAATTAATAAGTGGGAAGGCTTAACCAAGTGTTACAGGCATGTATTTTGGTAGCACCGTCGAGAAAACAAGAAATGTTTTATGTTGCTCATTTGCACATAAGCTGTCCTAAATGTAGATTAAAGTTCTTGATGGTTTAAATTGCCAAATTACAGTATCCATTGTACTTCACTAAATAGTATAAAACAAAGTCGCTTCCTCTGTCCCTTTGTATGCGTAAATATTTAAAACGCAACGGATTTTGATCCGGTTTTTTAATGGATAAAGTGATTTAAGAGGAAGGTTTAGGTATATTTATATTTTATACCCGTGCGAAGCCGGGCCAGACCGTTAGTATTGTAATAAAAACTACAGTAATTATGCAGCACACTTACTAAACTAATGTTAAGCTATCGCTATCATATTTTAATTTACTAATCTCTGGTAATAGAAAGGGACAAAACACATTTCTCGATTTCAGATTAGTTTTTACATGCTATTTCTAGATACGTGTTTAATCTGTTCTGTGTTGTCCGGACCATCACTTTTAATTTTGTTTTATTGGAAAAATATATCATGTACCTAAAATAAGTTTAGTTTTTGTACAGCAGAATTACCACCAATGTCAGCTTAAGACTTGTAGAACTTGAGTCCATGCTTATTAATAGGCAATGTCACGGTTTGCGTTTGTTTTAATGTTTCTCTTTAGCTAGTTGGAGGCGAGCATTGGTTAAACGGAGGAAAGGTGTACACTGTACATGTAGGTATACTTATTTGTAAAGTAAAAGGATGTCAATTCGACTGAGGCAAAAGTAAAATTAGTTTTTTTTATATAAAAAAATAGATGGTATAAATGATGACTCATGAATAAAAGATTGACGTCAACACTCCTCAAACAATTTCTTTCATCGTCGTTTCCCACAATAATTTAGTTAACACGTACCATTATTAAAGTCTCATTAAACTGTCAAGCAGTTTAACTTAATTTAGATAACCTAGATAAATGTACGATGTACCGCAGATTTAATCTCATTTCCCACATGGGGACAGTCATTAGGTAATGACAAAAAATATTTGTTCTTTTTTTCTTTTTTGAAGCCTTGATTTTAGATTTGAGAATACGTATCCATACTGTCTGCTACGTACTTTCACGAAATTCATATTTAGTAGAGTCTGTGAGTAATTAATAATTAAACGTGTACATTCTTTAGACAGTTTAGCTAGTTTTTACAGCTAAGTATGACGACCTTGTTTGAAGTTTTCTTTGACGTATTTGTTACTTCTTTGTAGTTAGTACACAATAAAAAGAGTTATTAAGAGCAATGACAAACAACTTATACTAGACAGTTTTTATAAGTAGGTGCCTAATGTATCATTTGGTTTCAGGGCTTTGTCCACGTCCGGATATGGTTCCCACAATTTCCAGGTGTCGTAATGCAGTCTGATCAAGAACTAATCATCATGTGTAAGCCTCCCGAACCCACCATTATCGAAAATAAAGCTGCAGGTTTCGCTGGTAGCTTGTAAGTATGAACTACATAGGAAAAATCATTACATTTTGAACATAGCTTTTATATTCATCATGCAGCATTTCAACAGATTAAAACTCGAGATAAAACTTACGCATGGCTTATGCTGGAGTAACAATATGTGGCTAGTACCTAAAGGCGTTAAGTCTCATCGGTAGCGCAGCCGCAGTGTTAAATTACTTTTATTAGCATTGTTTAGCATAGATGTTTTTATTAGTTAGTTACTTAATGAATTAGTTATCAAAAATAATTACGCTCTTTAAACAGGTCGTCGTGTAGTAGCACTAATAAAAGCTGATAGTAGCTATCTACAGCTTTGTGACATATCGTAATGTAGGTATTTTTAGACAGTTAGTCTTGCCCATTTGTTTAAAAGCGGCCACCATAATGGCGGATAGTTAGGCTTTTCTATTTAGAACAAATTAACATTTTCTGTAAGTTTGTGTAAATTACATTTTATAAACAATGAAGACCACAATAACAAGCCTCAATGTTGTTGCTCCGACGTAAGTGCTAGCCTAAGTGAATCATCCAGCCTTCGCACTGCCAACATATTTCATCATAACACAAACGTGGCAAGTTTATTTAGTGTCGTATCTCCTTAGGGTGCCAGCGGATCTCCAAAACGAGGACTACTTGCTACGAATTTTGCATACACGTATGAAACCATCACCAAATTCGATGTGAGTTAGATCTCATAAATTTCATCCGCTTGGCTACACCGCCGGCGACGTTGTCATGGCGTCTAAAATTCACCATGAACTTGAAAAAAATCACTAGCGGATCTCACATTGTTCCGCGCCACGTGACAGCGAAAGTATCACATTGCATCAAAAACCAACAATGGACTTACATCAAATAAGACGCACTGTTCAAGATAGTTTTAGATAAAAAGGGGATAACTCACACTCTTATGTCCTAATATGCCGCGTGACGCAGAGCGATAGGAGATCCGCCTTTGGCATTACCTACATTATACGGTTAAAGTCGGTTAAGCAATCGGGACATGTATTAAATGCGTTTCTACTCAGTAAATTGTATGCTACTGTCGTAAGAGTAAATTATAATATACACTACACACGGCGCAACGGTTTATTTCAAGTGTTAACTGTAAATATTTTTTAAATATGTTCTGTTTTTTTGGACGTAGCAGGTTTTACGCTGTGGTTTTGGTAAGTGATAAATATGATGAAATTGGGATAAAATATCAATTTTGCAGGCTGAATTTAGGCTAGATTATGACACATTTTAAATGTAACTAAACACTGCTGGACTGAAAAAAAAAGTTAAAACATTTCGACTAAAATAACAACTTTACCAATTTGTTTTGGAGGAAGACAGGAATTACCTACAATAGAACATTTCGCGTCCATTTAACTTTTATTATTTCTAAAAGCAGTAAAACCTCAAAAAACCGACATAGATTCCAATAATTAATTGATCTAAGTACACAAAAATTTAATATTTTCCCCGAATCAATGGAATTTCATCATCAGATCCAGACTTGGTAACAATGGGACCACCGCGGAAGTACTCCATTTCAAAAAATAAAATTTTTGAAATCGGTTCATAAATGACGGAGAAATCGATACATAAAAATAATATAGGAGTCGAAAACAAAACCTCCTTGTTCAAATTTGGTTAAAATATCACCAATGGACATCAAAAATAGTTGAAATTAATAGTGATTTTCCCAAATTCACTATCTGTAATTATTTAAATACTTATCACGCCTGAACGGATGGACCTATTTTTCTAATGTTTTTTGTTGTGTTGATACCTAATTGTCATGAAAAATATGAAGAGAAAAACTAGGAAAATTACGGGGTGAATAGGAAAAACAATACTTTAATTTTTCACATAGGTATACATACAAATTGTTAGTCATTTCAAGCGATACAAAGTTCACCGGGTCGCCTAGTCAATAACAAAAATCGAATTGACCTATCAAATGTAAAATATAATTGTAATCACATCATTCAATCATACCAAAATTTTTCGGAGCTTTAGGGTGCGATGAAAGCTTACGCTTGTCAATCTCATTCAGCATCACCTCCATTCCATCAAATATTTAAATATAGAACCAAAATTAAATTATACAGTAATGGTAGGTATTTCATCTAACAGCAATAAAATTTCCAGTCCACACGGTGCTCGAGTATCGGGCGTGGTCGAAGAAACCCCTGGACGGCTGGAGTACGAAGTTGCCCTGTACAAGGAAGCACCACCAGTATCACGACACACCAACCACTCTGTGGACATGCCAGTTGATCAGGTAATACTTATTCATTATTCAAGATTTTGGATTAGATTTTTTTTTACGATAAAAACTGGCACTGACGTAGACTGTCTGATGGAAAATAGTCACCACTGCTAACGGACATCTGCAACACAAAGTAAGATGTCGAACACATCGGCATATTACTTTGTGTTGCAACCGGCTTTCAAACTTAAAAATCCCTAGATATTTCATAGCTCCTTGGAATCATAAGTAGTTTGAGGAATATGTAACAAAATTTGACTGTTTGGATAAAGAACGTCCGTGCAAAATGAGCAGTCTCAAAACACCCAGGCATCAGCATCATGAGTTAAATGTAGGTATACCGTCAATTTAAAATACTTAAATATTATGTTTAACTATTATTTACATTTACATTAAATTTTACAAAAATTGACCGCCTCGTTGGTCGAGTGGCTAACGTACCTACACGCCCAACGTACTACATCGACCATACGCGAGGCTCGGGTTCGATTCCCGACGGGGGCAGGCATTTGTGTGATTAACATTTAGATGTCTGCATTTCCGGGTCTGGGTGTCTATTAAATATATTATGGTATCTATTTAAGTATTTCTATGTATGTATTAGAATTGTTGACTAACACCCATAACACAAGCATATAATTTGCTTACTTTGGGGTAAGATTCAATTCGTGTGATTTTTCCAGGGATATATTACTATTAAAAAAAAACTTTACTTACCTAATATTATCATATTCAGTACCACAGCAGAGGACAGACTCCTCTTAATTTAAAAATTTCGAATTCTAAAATAGGTTCCATTAGTTATGTTCAATGCGTTATATTTTTGAGAAAATAAATATCCATATGACTCATATAAATACTTGCTGTTTATCGACGACTTCGTCAGCTTAGAAAAGTTGCGATTTCATCCCCAATCACCCTCATCCAGTCGCTTGAGGTTAGAATTTTCACAAAAAATAGTCTACGTTTGAACCCAGATATGTAAACTACATATCAAATCGCACGTACGCATATCAAATTTCATCAAAATCTTTTAGTGTTTTAGCCGTGAAAGAGCAAAAGAAAGACTATATCAATTAGGTACTAATGTTATAAATGTAGCCAAATACATTCATAACATTAGTACCTAATTGATATAGATACCTATTTAATTGGGATACTTACCTACCTATTTAAAAGTAAGTATTCTGTTAACATTCCACCTTGAAAAGACGATCGAAACTTTTTTGACAACTGGTGGTAAAGTGCTGTGCAGCAACTTGACCGGGTAGAGAACCACCACTTTACCTTTTCCTGCCATCATATTGTTCCGGCCCGGGAGGTAGAGTAACTGGTATACTGGCACAACAGACCTAACATCTCTTACCATCTCTCTATCCATTATCTCTTACCATCAGGAGAGTAGTGTGCTTGATCGCTGACCTCTCACATAAAAACCTATTCCATTAAAATTCCGTTGAATTTAACCCAATATAAGAAACTACAATGAAAAGTCTTAATATTCCATTTGCGAATTGGACGACTTTCATTTCATTCAATGAGTGTATTATGTCTTATTTCCAATTTATTTTTATTCGCCGACATGATCAATTCCGATATTTTGCAGGCTGTCCCGATTGGAACAAAATTACAGCTACGTGCCCGCATAAACCCCGATTCGGCGTGGCGTCACATCAAATTATTGGAAGTGGCTGTGTCTCCGGACCCTGATCGACCTCACGCACCTGGCTCTGTTCTACTTGTTAAAGACGGGTAAGTAGAAAATTTGTACTGGTTAAACTATGTATCACAGCTTTTTTGGACAAGGTCACGAGGAAGGGTTAGCATAGTTATTCGCCTAACCGAGGCTTGGGTTCGATTTCCGATGGATTCATTTATGTGATGACCATTTCGATGTCTGCATTTCTAGGTCTGGGTTGTTTATTCATGAGGTCCTGAGTTCAACAAAAAGCAAATTTGTTTTTTTAATTTCTAATAAAAAATATTACCTAGGATGGGATGTGCACTCGGTCGATGAAAGGTTTGCCACTACCACAATGTGGACTTTAGTGTCGTCGGCTAGGCGTAGGTACCATTGTTGTACCTATACCTACATCTTCGAGGATTTAACACTAAACACATTTTAGATTGCCTCTATGGTCTAGCAGTTTTAGGTCCAGGGTTCAATTTTATAATAAACAAAAAAATAACGTGCCCGGAATTGGATATGTGCACGGTTGGCGATAGGCTTGCCACCTATCACAATGTGAGACATGTCTTCGGCTAGTCATGGATGCCCTCTGCCTTCTGCTTCGGTTATATGGGCGTGAAGATACTCTTTGATTTTAATATAAATTTAATTCATAGGTGTCGGAATCGCGACTTCGCATCAATCATTCCTCACCAACCAGCACGCTACAGGGAAAGGCATAACGAAGTTTTTCTAGATTTCGAAGCGTTCTTGCTTGCTTCTATGAAAGAGCGCTCTACACTCTGGATACACTCTCAGATCAAGGCGTGTATGGACGTGGCGGACTGTCAGCCAGATTACTGCCTTGACTTGTTTGAACCATCAGGTAATTTATAAAAAATCTTTATCTTTCTTTTTTTTTAAAGAATAAAATAAGAGTGAAGTTTAAACGGTACTTGGTATCAGTGTAAAGGATTACTACAGTTTAATAAAACAGCAAACAAGCGCTCGGCTCATCTGATGGTAGGTAGTAGAAATAACTGTAGCCTATAGACATTTTAGAGGTTGAAATCAAGATGCGTTGTTGTCTTTTGATCTAGGTCATAGGTCCCATTATCACACAAGCTCAGTTGCAACTTCGGACCGGAACATTAGGTACACTATAATTACGGCGGCTGGCATAGATAAAGCGGTGGATCCCTCGGACAAGTTGCAGCACGGCACTCTACCAATAATGGTCTTCTTCGAAATATCCCATTAAACCTTTGCTCGCCTATTACGAGTTGCCTGGTAAGAAGGCATGTGGTCTATTCTACAAAGGAGACTCGGAATAACGGGGGGAAAATCCAGACTCAGTTCTTTAATGTTAGCAGTTTCAAAGATGTAAATACAGGCAAACATATAGGCACTAATAGAAAGAATACCGCAGTACAATTCTTCTGCCCTAATGCTCCAGATTGTGGAAGCAGATATCATAGACTTGAATCAACATGACGTTCGTCTTCTCACAGAAGCAGTGCCAAGGTATAAACCACAGAAGTACAGACAGACAAAGTAAGAACCACAGGAGTTGCATAAAAGATTATTCTAGTGGTCCGGTTTTGGGCATGACTTTATGGCTTCCTCGGTTCGATTCCTGGGTCGGCATCAAAAAGTGTCTTCAATTTTCTAATAAAAAACGTTACCAATTGAAAAAGTGCCCGGTTGGCGGTAGTTTGCCACCTATCACATTATGGAACTTAGTGACTTTGGCTAGTCAAAAGTGTTCTGCTTGCACCTCTGCCTATCTTATATCGGGAGGAAAGAATTTTTTAACTTTTTAAAATTGATTACAGGTCACGGTAGGCGAAGAAGATCGTTGCCCCCAGGAAATGCGTCATATAACATTACTAGTTCATCCTTGGTCACGGAAACAAACTCGACTCCATTCACGCGATTCAAAGAGAATCTTGAGTACACTGTGGTGATGCCAGGAGAGCTCTTCCATAAAACACCTCTAGAAGCCAGCTGCGCCACTTCAATGATGATCTCTGTGGCGCTTGGTGCATTGTTGTTTATGTCGGCCTTATTGGTAAGTTTTTTTTTTATATAGGATTTTCTACTATGAGCATGTTTAAAGTTAAGTTAAAGTGATCGCCTCGTTGGTCGAGTGGCTAGCGTACTCGCCTAACTGCATCGACGAATCGCAAGGCTCGGGTTCGATTCCCGATGGAGGCAGGCGTTTGTGTGATGAACATTTAGATGTCTGCATTTCCGGGTCTGGGTGTTTATTAAATGTATTCTGGTATCAGCTATTTAAGTATGTAACAGTATCGTTGACTAACACTCATGACACGAGCATATGATTTGCTTACTTTGGGGTTAGATTCAATTTGTGTGACTAGTCCAGGGATATTTATTTATTTATTTAAAGTTAGGCAGCCAAATAATTTGAAAGAAATAAGTATCTCGTTGCTTATGCGCTTGTTTTAGTCTAAAAGCCAATGCGTAAAAAAGTAATCTTTGATTTTAGCCAAGCATCGAGGAATTCCCTCAAGATTTTTTTCTTTTACTTATAATACTTCAAGTTAAAATATGGTTGCCTCTGTGGTCTAGCGTCGGTGTTGGATTTGAAATTTCCAATTTTTTTAAAAACACAATTTGAATCACCATTTTTATGTGAGAGGCCTGCGCACAAACACATGGCTCTCCTAATAGTAAGAGATAACGGTAAACGGTGGCATATAGACACCATAGATGTTACAGGTGCATTGTGGCCAACACGTAAGGCCTATCGTGCAATTCTACCGGCTACACTATTCTCGAGGCCGGAACACGACAGAGTTATTATGGCGGTAAGAATAGGTAAGGCAGTGGTTCCCAACCCGGGCAAGTTTCCGCACAGCACTCTACAACCAGAGGTCTTGTGACTACCTATATTTTAACCAGTGCTCGCTTCTTACCTATGATTTGCGTGGCAGAAAGGCAGATTATCTATTCTATTCAGAGGTCCCGGTCCCAGACTCTCATTTTGTAAAACAAAATTACTCTTTCTAAGAATTATTATTACCCATTTGTTTCCATTTTTTTTTATTTTGCAGATGTGCTACCTCGCAACAAAATTGAACTCAACGATGCTCAAAAACAACAATTTCCAAACACCTTCGGGAAAGGGTTTCGAGCAAATTTTGAGGGAATTGGCTCACCACACTCTGCCTGATACGGGCTACACAGGACGCCCCACCGTACAATGATTTTGTATTGCAAAGACTACTGACTGTTGTAGAAAAAGTGAAGTTTAGTGATGTTCCGTACAAGTTAGGTGTCGCGGACTTTTACTTTCTTATTCCGTTTTTCAATTCAGATGTAACGTAATCCTCCATGAATGCAAAAGCACTGTCTTATTATCTGTAAGATACGATTTGTTTTCACCATTGAAAAATTCGTGCAGCAAGCCACGGTTGAAATAATTTATCCGTTTTCTCTTTGATTGTAATCGTCAGAGCATTAAATATATGACTATCATTAATAAATAGTCAAATCTATGGAAGTTTTACATTTCAAATATTACACATTACAAGGATTATTAAATTTTCTTTAGCACTCGGCCAGTTTCCTTTAAGAACAAAACTACGATATGTTTAGGGTTTCTATTTCTTAGGCATCCGTTTCTGCAAATACTACATAGCTACCAATTCATTAAAATAAGTAACACATCCTATTGATCTTAACGAAATCAATTAAAAAAATGAATTAAATAAACGAAAATATGAACATTTTCGTCTTTGATTCATGAAAGTGTTACTTTGTGAAAATATGCTACTACGGGTCCAAAAAAAATTTCGGCGGGAAGTTGGAAATTTTGTAGTTTAATTTTGAATTAAATTTTTTTTTCAACACAAACCGTGCGCCTTATTTATAGTCTATCTCATTGTGATTGTAAAACTGCATTTCTTTTATTTTACTGTGTTCAAAATATTTTTAAAGAATATTTTTCACGGTACAGTGAGATAGCAGCTCTCATTAATTGTAGAGAGGGTAATATTAAAGAATTAATTACCACACTAAGTACAGGAAGGTTTAATAAGAACACAACAAGTGTGAGCAAAAATCGACCTTACATGAACAACATGTTGAATATGGTTGAATATGACATAATAACTAGATACATGTTTGTAATAATAGTTAAATTTTAAATTTAGTGATGTAAATTAGTAAGTTACATCCGCAATGGCTACATGTTCGCTTTGATACAAATAAGGGTGACTACTTAAATGTTGTAAGATAAAAACTAACTCTTAAACTGTCTGTGTGATGGTACCTAACAGTGTATTTATTCTTAAGATTAGGTCGAGTCGGTGCCCACCTTATGAAAATTAGGTTAAAAAAGGTACCCAATTCACCTTTCTTTTGTTGTTTACATTCTATGATTATTTTTAATTAATTAAATATGTATATTTACTACAATATACCTACTACTCTCAGATACATGATTGTGGATGTTGATTTTCATATTGTTAAATAAACTACATGTTATAATAATTTAAAGAGTTTACCTAAACCAATTTGAAAATCTAAGCAGCAAAGAAATACACATTTCTCTTTTGTAGCATTTATTAATAAATATGTTGTCATCAGTAGTGTTTAATAACATGTAAAACATGTGATTAAGATGTCAACAACTTTTAAGTATAACTACCCAGACAAAGAATAGCATTGAAATAGATTAGTGGAAAGCTCCAATACTCAATGTGTTCCAAAGTTTTCTTTATTTATTTTTTATTTATTTGTGCATCATAGACAATTTTCAGATTTTCATCAAGTTTCTGCTCTACAAATAGCCAAGAGTATAGTTAAAAATCATATTTTCATTTCTTATATGTATTTGATGTAGCAATCTTTAATAAGTGCAAAAATATTATCATTCAATGAAGAAATTTGTTTGGATACTAGAGCATGACATAATTTTCTGTGTTGTAATTTTAATTGTATAAAAATAGTATAAAATGCTTATACCTAAATAATAAAATTATTTGGGGTAGTATATTTAACTATACAAGTACCTATAGTCTCTAGACTAGCGTCTACACAAAAATGTTCATTAGTAAACACTCATTTTATTGAAAATTGAATAACGGGTTGTAATTAAACAATGAAACAATGAGAGATAATAAACATAGGTTGGTTTTATTAAATTTTAAGTGCTTGGATATTACATTTCTTAAAAACTAGAATATAATTCGTCAAAACCTAAGCCTAAAAAATCTGCATAAATATAATATTTAGATTACCTTTTTTAGAATATATAAGAAATTATTTATTTTTACCATTAGATTGATCTTATGACTGAAAAATTATATGTTTATCATTAAACTTTTTTCAGTCATGACCTTCATAATGTATTTTAATATAATAGCCAAATGTTTATTTATAAAATGTATGATAAGATTATGCGTAAGACAAATAAATTACTTATAATGAATAATAAAAACATATTTTTTTATCCACCTACCCACCTATCACATTGTGGGACTTAAGTGTCTTTGGCTAGTTGTGGGTGCCTTAGTTGTGCCTCCGCTTACTCTTTGCGGGATATGGGCGTAAAGATACTTACTATCCTACCCATCCTGGCTAATTTTATTTATTTCAGCTATTGCTATTGAAAAATAAAATGTTGGAAATACTTTTTCAGTAGTTTTATGTATAGGTACTTCTTGGAAAATGTCTTAGATATATTATATAAAAAAAAACTATTATGAATCCACACCAACGGTATAAATGTGAAAGTATGTCTGTCTATTACACTTCACTGGCTAAACTGAACAACCAACTTTAATCAAATTCTATGTTAAAGATTCAAGTTCAAACATAGGATACTTTGTTTGTCGAAAATCATAAATGGGATTAAAATTTGTATGAAAACCATAATAATGCTGCACTGGCAGTCACAGGTAAACAGCTAGTTCATAATAACACCTAATAAATTAAACAATAAAGAATAATGAATTAAAAGAAGCCTGCTCATTTTCATCACTGCAAGAGATCTGGATTGAGCCTTGTCAAATAGAGAATTCTTTAATGTACATGACCAATACCTCATTACCATGTTGCCAAGAATAATACTGGTAAACACATCTGCTGGAAAAAAAATGTGGCACCTTCATAAGATAATATTAAGATTGATTACTGCAGGACTCTCATGAAACAGTATTATGAAAGAATAAAATTATCTCACCTCTTTCTTCATTAAAAACAAAAGGTAGACAGGTAAAGACTTTAAGAGTAAAGTCCTCTAAGTAAGCCTCAGAAAGCATTAAAAACCAGAAAATTTAAAAACCGATAAGGAATAATCTATTTATATTAAAAAGTTAACATTTCATTCAACTATTTTTTTTTTCATGAGTCAGCAAATGCTTCTTTAAATCCGGCATGGTTTTTGGACTATAATTACATTGATTACATTTTAGCGGAGTAGCTAGCAATGATTTGTGAGTTTCACTTGATATTCTTGTAACAGCTCCATTTTCTTTTAATCTACTCAGAAAATCTGCAAAAGTAATTAAAATGTTACAAAAATAGGTAAATTAGTCAAGCTCTATTTTGTTTATTCCATTTACAAAACTTTTTTTATAAACATACACTGAATATTCACAGAAGTGGATAACTTCTTAAATAACATTAAAGTAGCAATGTATTTTTATTACTTAAGATATTTTTCAATTAATATGTACCTAGAACATAGCAAGAAAGCTATGTTCACATTATGTCACATGTGCTATGTAAAAAAAACAATTTGCATATTAATCGTAGAATTCTTTTAAAGTTTAAATTCAGAAAACGAGAGAGTAACTAAATCCAATTTGTTTATTTTAATTAAAAAATATATATTTTACTTTTGTGTGAGCACTTTAAACTGTAGTTACTTCAGTAGAGTTTAGACAATCTATAAATGCATAAGACTTGCTCTTTTTGTGGGTCATTACATGAAAACTTCATCTTTTTTCTCTTCTATTATTACATTAAGGTATATTAAACAAACTGAAATAGTAACCTTTATAATTAAGGAAAAAATTAGTAGTAAAACTGTTCCAGTGTATCTTTGTCTTGAGGCACACTGAGATCATATCAGTACTTATTATGTGCATATGCAACCTTTGCATGCTCGGCACTGCATGGAAACCAGCACTGAGTTCACAATTTTTATGCTCATTTATAATTTCATTATAAATGTCCCCAAAATATTCTAATAGCCCTATATGATTTTTATTTAATTGAAAAATACTTTTTATATCTTCACGTGGTAAAACAAGGTAGTGAAATTTAGCCTTAGGATATTTGTCTTTAATGACAACAACTTTCTCTGTTTCTTTGTAAATAGATTCAGGATCTTTCATGGATTCTAGTAGACCACAGGACCAGTGTTTAGGTTGCTTAGCTACAATTTTAGACTTAGCACACGTATCAAAAGTTCTTTTAGTCATTTTTATTCTACTGAAGGTAAAGTACTCAGTTTACAAATATCGAAAATAACCACTAAGATATATTCGACTTAGATTTAAGTTACTAATAAATTGAAAAAATAAATTCAATTAAAATTAATACTTGTTACTTTATCCTTAAGGCTTTAGCCACATGTCTTCCGCATCAATTAATTCTTCTATAGTCATTAGCCACTATTTACAAAGTCACGTCAAGGTCTGGAGTAAAGCGGTATCACTTTACACAAGCTCACTTTGAGACATTTGGCGGCAGCGAGGAAATTCACGATACACTAATTTCTTCATGATTATTTAATTAACTTAAAAATTAACTAATTCCCACCTACATTAACTAATTTTACTAATAATTTACACTAAATTCAATAACTGTGAAAAAATACGACCATCTTCATTCACAATGGCGCCAAAACTGTAATTCAAATTTCAAAGAGTATATAAGTACTACGTAATCTGTAATTTCTTTTTATTTTATTTTTAAGTTAATTTGCCCCTTTCTGGGGCCGGCTAAGACCTTTAGGCCATGCTGCCACGTCTTCCGTATTAATTATTTCGTCATTAGTTACATGTCTTCCGTTAATTATTCTTACACAGTCATTAGTCACTAATTACAAAGTCACGTCAGGCTATTGAGTTAAGCGGTGGTAACTTTACACAAGCTCACTTTGGGAGATTTGGCGGCAGCGAGGAAATTCACGATATACTAATTTTTTCATGATTATTTCATTTGTGCACGTTCACTGAACAAAACTAAACTAATTCCCACCTAAATTAACTAATTTCACTCAATATAAACACTAAAATCAATAATTATGAAAAAATACGACCATCTTCATTGACGATGGCGCCAAAACTCCAGTTTTTTTTTAGTTAAATTTGCCCCTTTCTGGGGCCGGCTAAGACCTTTAAGCCATGCTGCCATGTCTTCCGTACCTATATAAAATTAATTTATTCTATTTAGCAGTCATAAGTCACTTTACGTCATAAGTCGTAAGTCATAAGTCTAAGTCATTTTAGGGTCTTGAGGAAAGCAGTGGTTTCGTTACTCAAGCTCTTCATTCACGATAGCGCCTAAACTCCCAGTTTAGCGCAACATTTATATAAAAAAAAGTTTGCTATGTTTTTTATTCACCTAAATCATTTTATTGAATCAGACGTTACTTTGCGGAAATCCATTGTAACAGAACCTAAATCACCTAAATCATATGACACTAATTGGCTTGAATCTGAATGCCTTTAGACTTACTTTCAAATTAAAAGGGTTATGCCTATGTGGCAAGTTTCTTGTGTCACTCAGGCTAAACTTCATACAAAATTCGGGTTTGATAATATGTAGGGAAGTCTCGCCTCTTATTACGTAGGTAGTATTAATATAGGTACAGCTACCGGCAAACAACTT
>NJDD01002995.1:0-11735 GCA_002245505.1 Calephelis nemesis
TGTCCATTGCTTTTGTCAGTTTTCGCCTGTCAGCTATTTTGTTTTACGATTAAAACGTGCATTTTAAATAATGGGATTGTTCGTATATTTTCTCTGACGATAATGAACAAATTGTAGATTTTATCAATAGACCAATTGTGCGGAAAGTAGTAATTTGTTTAGAATTCTTGCAAATGACAAATTCGTATTAAGATTTTGTCTCACAAAAAATACAACTTTATATTTACTTCAATTCAACAGCTATCAATTAAAGAGTAGCTATCACATATTTTAAGTCACACTTTATGTTTTTGTTTTACCTTCACTTTGTTTTACCACGTCAGTTTTTTTTCGATTCAATTCAATGTAAGGATCTATAATTTCGAGGAAAATCTCTAATTAAATTTCAAATAGAATTTGGAGCTCAGGAATCCGCCATATCTTTTTTCTGAACTCATATTTTTAACAAAGAACGCAAAAAATAAAAACTAAAAAAGCTATCACAAAGTACCTGCGCGTACCTATAACGGTATAAAGCAAACTTCGAAAACAGTCAAGTGCAACAATGTAGGAGTAATGTCACTTGTCAACCTAAAATTCTTAGTTTTACGCATAATGTTTTCATTACTTTCTTGATCGGTCTTTCAGTTTTTGCTCCTTTTCGTCTCAAGTGATAAACGGAACGTCGAAAACTGTTTTACCCATGTGTTAATTTTGTTTAGCTAAACTGTTGTTTGAATCTCTTGGTGCAAGACAACACTAAATTTATTTACGGTAAATTGATTTAAGGATGTAAACATATTTAACTAAATGAGTTTAAAAAACATTTAATCAACATTTGGTGCAAGTGGGCCAAAGTGTAGTTGTTTCATTAAGTGAAATTACAAAAAGGCATACGTGAAGGGTGGAAAGNCGAAGTATATACTATAGCAAGAAATCTCAATATCTCAAATTTAATTGAAATAGATGGCAAAGTTATATCTTTGGGTTTAAGAAATAAAAAAAGTATTCTTTGAAAACTCATTATGAAACTAGACACCTATCGTTGTTTCTTAAACAAACCTAACTTAATACGCAGCCAATAAAATGTTTTGTAAAAACTAAGCGACTTTGCTTTTTTCACAAAATGGACAAAGTTTTTCTTTAGGAATCTTTTAACATAAAAACTTTTCGTGTGGCTTCGCTATTTGCGTTGTATATAGAGACGTGAAAAAGGAAACATAAAATTGGGATTTTATCGATATGTTTTTAAGTGGTATAAAATTAACACATTCGTATTAATCCTAAAGATTAAAATAAAATCTTTTTCTAACAAAGAGCTAAATAAATACAACGACTCGAGGTGAGAAATTTCAAAACAATTTGAGGTAGTTAAACAAAACAACATTAAAAAAATAATAATTTAATCAAACTTATGACTGTATGTAGTCTTTTTCTTTCTTTAAGTTCTGGCCTTCACGTTAGTATTTTGCCATTCGTCAAGTAAAAATTTGCATAAAATTTTAAATCAATTATAATTAGTCATCAGTCATAAGTCGTCAGTAAGTCTGGCTGTCAGGCTCTTGGGTAATGCGGCGGCCTCATTACACAAGCTCATGTAATGAAATTTGGCGGCAACAAGGAAATACACGATACGCTAATTTCTTCATGATTATTTCATTTGTGCTCTTTCACTGAACAAAATTATACAAAACGCAACCAAAATTTACTAATTTCATTCAATACCAACACGAAATTCAATAATTATGAAAAAACCTCGACCAACTTTTCTCTCGATGGTGCCAAAATTGTTGCATGTAGTCTAAAAGCAGAAAAGTTTTATGTTTGTTTATACGCACACCCTAATATAGGAGCAACCAATAGGTCGTTCCCGTATAAGATTCATATACAACAGGATTTTATTATTTCTTGAGTACCTAAAATTCAGATATGAGTCACTGTATAAAAAATGGCAGTTGATAAATTTTAAGTTTGAAAGAGTTGGAAACATACTCGTTCATATTAAAAAACTGAATATTGTAGGCTGTTGAAGATCTGCGATTTTGCTACCTATTTTAATGTGGATGTCTACTTTTTTTATTGTTTTTTTATCATAAGAGTGACCACGGTTGATTTCATATACAAAAATTCTTTTTATAGCAAATAAATTTATTTTTGAAAAAAAGATCTATTTTATTAACAAAAAATATAGCCATTTGAATGAAACGTACTAAGAACAGTAAATTATAAAAATTACAAAAAAACCCAGTGCATGTGACCGAGGTTGCTAGCTATGAAAACTCAAATTCACCCACGACAAAATTTTTATAGGAATCGAAACATTTTTTATTTAGTTATCGACATAATTTAGCAAATTATATACATCTCTATTTGTTCAGTTTACGAACTTCGTAACGGGCACGTGATCTGCAATATCAAGTATAAAAATGTAAGTACCGCCCTGGAACGACTTTGTTATTGATTGTTACAGTTATAATGCTGAAATGATGGTTGTACTGATCTTCGCCTCGTAGTGTGACTAGGGAAAATTATAAAAAGTAAAAGTATCTTCACGCCCATATCCCCGAAGAGGTTGGCAGAGGCACAACCAAGGCACCCACGGCAAGCCGAAGACACTAAGTCCCACAATCTGATAAGAGGCAAGCCTATTGCCAACCGGGCACATATCCAATCCCGGGCAACGTTATTACATTTTACACTTATTATGTTATACATTTTCTTTGTTTTCGTTGCCGACCGAATCGAACCCGGTACCTCATGAAGTCATGTCCGACGCCGGACCACTAGACCACAGAGGCGCTAAAAATAATAAACCAGCTATTTTTTTAAATTTAATTCAAAGTGCTACTATATTTATATGTTGCACACTAATTTGACGCTTTATTTAATGTAATCTGGATCCATTCTTCAGGTTTAATATAGGTATGTCTGATACGTATGCGAAAAAAATTACTGTTTTGTCAAATAATGGTGACTAAAGCAAATAAATTTTAAATTAAATTTACACCATGGTTAAATTTGACATTTTTATTTGATTAAAATAATCTGATTATACTCTCTGATCAAAAACATGCTCATGTCAATATAAGGTTAAGCGACAGATTCAGGATTCGAGGATTACCAGAAATTTCCAATATTAAGATATTTTCTATCAAAAAATCGTTTGAATAACAATTACCTTGTTACACAAATTTTACAAATAAAATTCAGTTATTATCTTCACGCCCATATCCCTGAAGAGATAGGCAGAGGCACATCCTTGGCACCCACGACTAGCCGAAGACACTAAGTCCCACAATGTGTAGGTGGCAAGCCTGTCGCCAACCACATATCGGATCCCAGGTAACGTTATATTTATTAGAAAATTGAAAATAAGTAAACATTTTCTAATATTTTTGTTGCTCGACCCGGAAATCGAACTCAGGAACTCAAAAATTGAAATTTTATTTAACCTATTACCTTTCTAAATTAATCTTCTTAGGACAGGTAATACCTTTGGCAACTGTACCTCTTCTTTCTTTTTAATTAATTCTTCTGTTAATTTTGCAAGAAACTGTTGTCTCAGACAATACAAAATTTACTTACAAAAAAATAAGTTGGATATTTTACACCTTTAGTCTTTTTTCGTCTTAGGTCAGTTTTATTTCTAAAATTGATTTGTCAAATTATACATTTTTCCTAGAGTAGCTTGAATTTTCAATTATTTTTTTCACGCAAAAAATATTTTGGCATAATAATCAAATTTATTTCGTCAATATCATAACTTTTTGACTTCTTCTTCATAATTTTTCACCAACAAGAAATCATTATCCACGTCCCGGTCATGTTTATCTTGTCATACTACTCATTTTCATAGTTTTTCAAGTAAAGCTTTTCATGCAACATGTGTAAAAAAGATTGAAATCCTCAGCTTCTTACTTGACTTTACTTTTTCTTATCCTAGTTTGATACGGTCACTTTCTTCTTTATTACAGAGTTAATAATTATTAATAATATATTTACCACATAAACAGTTCAGATTTTCAGTTTTTATACTTTTTAATTATACTAGAAGTCGCCCATTGGTCGTAATTCGTCGAATATAAATTTAAATAACTTCTTGATAAGAACGCCATCTTCATTTCTCAAGACCAACTACTTTGTTTTTAAACTGTATGATAATAGTTTGTGCGCCATCTGTGATCTTTTATCGTTATCATCAATATATTTGTTTGTGTGTGTCAAATGCATGATCATATTCATTGTGTGTTATAAAAAGTAAGGAATTGTTTAGTCAAAAAACTGTGTGATCAAGACATAAACATTTTTTGTCAAAACAAAAGTCATGTCAAGACAGAAATTTTAAGCTAGTATTCTGAGATAGCATAAAACCTTGTTTCTTAAAAATTAGACATTTTTTCAGATACAGTATGTTGGCATAACACGGCAGTAAAAAGGGTGTTACTCCCTCATCTCAGCGATTCCGCCAAATCAGACGAAAAAACGTGTTTTGTGCTGTGCTCCAACATTTTTATTCATTAATCCCTCGTAACGAAGGTATTTTTATTCTTACGTAATAATTACAGCCAGTTTTATTCTTGTTATCTTTGGTTTTATATATCTTACGTTACGTATCTTAGAAAAATTGAACATCAAATGCAAAAATTAAGTGTTAATGTTTTTTTTGCCATTGATTTTTGCATTTTAATTGCAAATCCTATTGTTGTCGCCTCTGTGGTCTAGCGGTCTGGCGTCGCTCTTGAATTTGAAGATCACGGGTTCGATCTCCGGGTCGATAAAAAAATTGAAAATGCGTATTTCTAATTTTCTAATAAAAAAATCGCTGTCCGGGATTGGATACGTGTCCGGTTATCTATATTTTTGCCACCTATTACATTGTGGGACTTAGTATCTTCGACTAGTCGTGGGTGCCCTAGTTGTGCCTCTGCCTACCTCTCCGGGCGTGAAAATACTTTTTTAATTAAATCCGATTCTATCCGTATCCGATTCCGATTAAATCCGTAATAAGTAAATCTTCAGCTTTATAGCTATATATAGCAGTAATATTGACTTCCAAATATTGTATGTATGTTATTCACAAAGGATCGAATCGTAAAAAAGTAATATTATGTGTGTATGGAATTTCAAGTAAGTATAAACATAAGCACCGCGCTGGAACATGTTTATTACAGTTGTAAGGTCTTACGTATTTTTGTTTAGTCTGAAATTCTTTTGACAAAGAAATATTTACTAGATAGACTATCTAAGATATACTTGAATAACGGTATTACTAAACTGTTTAGTTTTATCAACTACTAGCAGCCAGTTTCGCTCGCATAGACAAACTTCTATGTAATCTTAATATATATAAATTACGTGTCACGTTGTTTGTCCGCGATGGGCTCTAAACTACTTAACTGATTTCAATCAAATTTGCACACCGTATGCAGTTTGAGCCAACTTGAAAGATAGGACAGCTTATATCTCAATTTATGATAAAAAAATACCATCCGAGCGAAGCCGGAACAGGTAGCTAGTCTTACAAATGAAACCCTTTCTGTTTAGTCATTTTACTGTTAAAAAAACTTCAGAATCCGTGGCGTGGGTTTAAAGATCAAAGCATACATAGGAACATACAGTGAAAAGCGACTTTGTTTTATACTATGTAGTGATAAACATAAAAGTATCTTCACGCCCATATCCCCGAAGAGGTAGGCAGAGGCACAACCAAGGCACCCACGACTAGCCGAAGACACTAAGTCCCACAATGTGATAGGTGGCAAGCCTATCGCCAACCGGGCACATTTCCAATCCCGACCAACATTTTTTTTATTAGAAAATTGGAAAAATCCAATTTTTCTTTTTATTGGCCGACCCGGGATTCGAACCCGGGACCCCATGCAGTCAAGTCCAACACCCGGACCGCTAGACCACAAAGGTTCAAGTTTATGTCATAATCTAATATATCAATCCAAGTTTATGTTTGAATTTTTCAACAAGTTTTTTTAATTCATAATAAAAATATAACTTACTAGCTGTTGCCCGCGGCCTAGCCCGCGTGATCCCACAGGAACATTGTTTCTGGATAACTGTAAACATCCTATGTGTTTTAGTTTTTCCACCTGCACTCAGTTGGACAGCTTACAGGTGACGGCATAGTGCTGAATCTTATTGTTTTATGCTCTTAAATCGCCCTATATACGTCACCTGGTGGTTCATATGACCCATCTATTTCTGGCATGGGCCTGTAGTCTATTGGGGTTAGATTAAATTTATGTGTGTACTAGCTGTCTTGGCGAACTTCGTACCGCCCGCTCAGTTTGTATGAGAAAAAATAAAATGTTATTACGTTTCCGAACAAATGATGCTCTTGCAATATAGTCCTACTAATATTTAATCTGTGCCATAGTCTATTGCTGTGAATGACATTGACATTCGTTACGCGCGTTTTTTAAAATATGCAAAATTAAATGTATATTTTTCAATATTTCTGAGAGATTTTCTTAAAAATTTTTTCCGTAAGAACCTTCTCCTAATAATAACAAATACAACAAAAAAGAAATTAGTGAAATCTGTCCAGCCATTCAGGCGTGATGCCATGACCAAGGAAAAAGGGTTTCATTTTTATATATACTAGCTGCGCCCCGCGGTTTCACCCGCGTAAGTCCCAATCCCGCGGGAACTCCGGGATAAAAAGTAGCCTATATGTTATTCTGGGTCCTCAGCTACCTACATACCAAATTTCATCGTAATCGGCTTTGTAGTTTTTGCGTGAAAGAGTAACAAACATCCATACATACAAACTTTCGCATTTATAATGTTATAATATGATAAGAAGAAGAATATAAAAGATCTTTTACTTGAATAGAAACTTAATACAGTTAAACACAATAAGAAACCTGAAAGAGTCAAAATTTGAATACACAAATTAGTAGATAATGAATTGGGATTATTTAATTTGTTACACGATGATATGAATAATTCATTCACGGTATTATAATTGACGTTGAATATTTATGACAATTATTTAGATTACTTTACACAAGTGGGACAATGGTGGTAATTTTGTTGCATACTCACTAAACTAATTTTAAGTTATCGCTGTCTTCTTTCAACGAAAGAAACAGAAAGAGACAAAACACTTTTAGCGCTGTCAAATTAGACCGTACACGTCATTTCTGCAGACGTTTAAACTATTACTCAGAAAACGTCGATTAAAAACATCGCGATTTGACATGTTCGGACTAATCTGACATGTCTAAAACGTTCCATCTCTTTTGTTTTTGTTTCATTTGAGAAAGATAGCATGCATCTAAATTAAGTTTAGTTTGTCAACAGCAGAATTACCACCACTGTTTCATTAAAATCTTGCAAGCATCTATCTTTTAGTAGTACTATTTAAATTATGCACTTCGGCTATATTCGTCAAGCTTCGGAAATCCGAATGTATCTTAAAGATGTATATATATATGGAGTTGTTATTACATAATTAATCATTTCACTAAAATTTAGATTAGGTCAACCAATTTAAAAATAAAAGTATGAAGTGTAAAAAGAGTAAAAAGTGTAAAGCCGAAGCTCGTAATTTAAATAGTACTATACATATTTAAGACGCCAAAACTTCGGTGCTTGATATTTTCGTATTCCGATATGACGAACGGCCAATGTTAATAATATTTCTCTAAAGATGGATTTCAAGCAATCTAGATAGCTGCTTATCCGCCGGCCTATCCTACATCTAATTGCCATATTTATCGTGACCGCAGATATGTTATTGGCAAGCGATAACATAAAAATATATCAAAATATCAATCTTGGACAGCGAGTTTTGGATTAGGATTGATTATTAATATTGGCCGTTAGTCGATAGTTCTGGCCTTACATTCCGACGATAAGACAGTAAAGCACTGGTAATATCAATGGTGTCCTTAAATGTGCTTGTATTTCCGCTTATACTAATAAGACAAAAAGTGTTTGATATGTTACTTGAATTAAAGATATTTTGATGCCTACTTAACATATTTTGATGAAATATGTCTAATATATAAGCTGAATTTTCCCCTTTTATTGATAGGACCTTTTTGAAAAAATCTTCAGTCTGTAGGGCGGCAGTATACACATTTTTATGACATTGACATTAAAGCTGGTAATGGTACGTTGCCAACCTAAGGCCAGAATGTCAGGTCTCGAGCAAAAGTAAATTTGCAAGTTAGCCCGCAAACTTATTTTTGCTCGAGATCCTCCTAACTGGAATCAACAGCAAGCACTGACATTATGGCGGCAGGAATAGATAAGGCAGTGGTATCAATCCGGACGAGTCGCTGCGAAGCTCTACCATATAATTAGATGCCACGGTATTAGTGACGTTGACCCTATGGTCGCCTTTAACGAATTGTCTGGGAGAAAGGCAGATGTTCATCAGCAGAGATGGTCTATTCTGCAAAGGAGCCCGAACCAACCCCGAGAATACCATCAGATACAACAATACCTGTGTCCTGCGGCATTATAATTATTTTCCTAGCCTCGGGATATAATTATTTACTGTTATGATTTGAATATTTTGAGTCATCTCGATAGCCCAATTCTTCTTGTGTCTCCATTGGAGTCTTTTTCGAGATTCAGAATATAAACGATAGTTGCTAATTATAGTGTTTAAATGACATTCATATCATTCTGAACTATTTAAAAATCATTGAACAAAAAAATTCAAAATCGGACTACTCTGTAGAAAATTATGCGTTGTTTAACATATAAACATTGGAATAACAATCTCCTCCGATTTTTCCTCGGTTAAAACATATATCGGAAGCATTAGCAAATATATAACAAAGCGTTTTTTGTGCTTCAATAATATGTTCTCACGTTTAAAAAACTTAAAACATGTTGATGATGTACTCAAATTTCTGAAAGCAAGTGGTTTGATGAAATTTTCCAGCGCACCAGATCGATAGCTGGTGCTATTCAGGGAAGAGCTAGAGAATTTACATGATAAAGGCGTGAAATACAATCTTGTTGTGGAGTACCGCGTCACTTTAGAATAGGTCGGGATCTATAGAAAGCCAGACTTTCGACGCTTTACACAAATAAAAATTTCTTAGTATAACACATGAAGAAATAAGTATGCATGAAGTTTTGCATTAGTTTAGTGGTTCTAGCTCAACCGACAAACGTTGTCCGTTGTATTAAATATGAATACGAATATTGAATTTTTAAATTTTTTAACGTTCACTAAACTAAATTTTTTCATAAATACCTTCGTCTGTTAATTTAGAAGAACAAAAACATAACCAAGAATCCGAAGTTTGTCCAGAGCACAAAACATCATTTTAATGATAAACATCAACATCTGCATTTCCTGGTTTAATGTTAATTAAGTATTTCTTTAGTTGTATTTTGGCATACATTGTAGTGTTTTTGTTGATTAATTTCGTTAATTATCTCATTAGATTTAGTCAATTTGAATGAAAAAGTCGACATCAGAGAATTGACAGCACCAAATGCTAGAGCCTATCTCATTACATCTTCCCTCATTTCTTTTGATACAAAAACTACAATGATCCAATACCAAAATTATTACTTGATTTGTATGTACTATAAAAACTTTAAATTTCATAAAATGTCTATAGTCTGGCTATTGGACAGAATCTTTGGATCCTGCTCTAAAACGTTTCAACCCCTAATACATTTAGCTCATAAATACGTGCGTTCAAAAATAACCAAATGACTTTATTATCAACCTTTGGGTATATTTTTTTATTAATTACCATTACAAATGTATGTCCCTGCTATTTTTTTAATTTATTTACTGACGAAACACATAATACAATATTAAGTTGAATGAATGAATGAATACACTTTACTAAGCACTAAAATTTACAAAATAATACACACTCTCACTTATAATAATATTTACCCTAAGTGCACAAAGGCGGTCTTATCGCTTCAGAGCGATATGTGCCAGACAACCTTAGCGTTAGAAAACTGCTAGAAAACCACAAAGGTTTGTAAAAAAAAATCTACCGTGCGTCATTTTATATCTGTGTCTAGAGGTTTTTCATTTTTGTTTGTTTCAGTAGAAAACTATCACGTTTTCCACTTTTATAAATATCTTCTATCTTTATCCTGTTTGCCGTTTCGATCAATTGTTGTCCAGATTTTAAGTTTTGCATCTAAAAATAGCGGAAACTGTTTAAAATTTGTTCAGTAGTCATGTTGTTGACATTAGTAGAAAAACGTGGTTTCAAATGAGATTGTAAATATTCAAAGGCTTCACAATAACCTGTTTAAATATCTGCAAGAAATCGAAACCAAGTGGTGCTAACGTGTTTGTGTAGTATTTGAATAGTTTGAGAACTCTTTTTTGTGCGAAAGACTATACTGACTAAATGATCCATTGCTGCTCGCTTCTCTACTGACCAGGGGATTTTACCACGACGTTTCAACGTATTAGTAATTAAATAAGGTTATCTTTGCATTGCGTCAAGAAAACTATAATTTTCTGTAATTTACACTATTTAGATTTAGGTACAAATTTAGAGCAGAAAATGCTTAAATTAAAAAAGTATGTCTGCAACCGTTTCCCTGATGAGATAGTTATTGGTACAACTAGGCCACCCACGATGAGACAAAGGTAGTGCAAACCTATCGCCAACCGAGAACTTATCCAATTTAACGTCGTTGTTTGACAAATATAAAGACATTTTTAGTTGCTCGAAACGAAATACGAACCTAAGATCTTATGTAATGAATGCGAAACACCGAACCACTAAACAGACTACATTCATAAATATTGAACAGGTTAATATCGCTAGGATATGTAAATATCTCTGTTTTTTAACGTAGTGGTGTGTGCTTCAATCTTTTATCAGCACCAATAACATCTTTGCAACCACACTGTGACGTGTGTTTATTTATTTAAAATTCATACACTATACTATACAAAGGCGGACTTAATGCTACAGCCTACATGGCATTCTCAACCATTCAACCTAATTTTATTTGAAAGAATAATTAAATGGGTTGCAACGAAAAAAAAACATTAACTAAACATTTGCAAACACATTTAAACCTAATTTTAGGTAGCATAATAAATGCATAACAATACATGTATTCCAAGAATATTATACTTTACTACTAAATATACTTAGCATAATATCTCAAAATATTACGCGAAAAATACATATTCAATAGATATAGTCATTCTTCATATATACATATATATCTTCACGCCAAGTCCCTTTCGGGGTAGGCAGAGAATATCGAGTGCCAGACCTCACGATCCTGACAAACCTGTCTTGCTTCCTTCACTTTCATTAATTACCCTTTTCATACAAACACGCTGGTTTCGGAGACTCTTGACACCACCCTCGGATAATATCCGATTGATCTGATCGTGAAATGTCAGCCTTGGTCTCCCCGGGTACCTACATCCATCCACATTCGCATTGTATATCTGCTTTGTCAATCTTTAATCTGTCAACCTTTCCACATGACCTTTCGCATTTTAACACCGACACTTTCTTTCAATCCCACTCTTTCTCGGATCTCACTGTTACGAATTCTTCGTATATAAATACAAATATTACAGTATTTAATTAAACATACATAAATATATACAAGTATACATACATACGACAGAAATATACATCTATATAAATACATACAAAAATTAAACAATTAATAATATCTGACAACACTACTGTGATAAATAATTGAAAAGGGAATGTTTGAGGGAAAACTTAGTTAAGCTATTTCTGATATCAACAGGAAGAATGTCC
>NJDD01002995.1:22285-34488 GCA_002245505.1 Calephelis nemesis
TCAGTTGCAGAAACATAAAGATTGATGTCAGAGAGGTATCTTTAAAAGGTTTAGATTTTTATAGGTATCTTTAAAATTATAAAACCGAGTACAATAAAAGTACTAAAACTTATCTTGAACTCCTTTAAGAATTCAACTCCTTTAAGCCATAACAACTTTATGTAACCAGTTACCAGCAAAATTATTTGCACACTGATACGACTTAAAAATAAATAAATAAATATCCGTTGCCAAATTATACAAATTGAATCTAAAAATGCCCTTGTGTTGATCCAGGTCCGCCGAGTAGAATAGACCGTCTGCCTCTTTGTCTGGCAGGACGTCAGAGGCGAGCATAGGTATAAAAAAATAAGCATTCAATAAATATATTATTACTAGCTGACCCGGCAAACTTCGTATCACTTGACATTAATGCTTCGACAGTAGCGCAGTCTGTCGGATCCGATGTGAAACATTCCAAAATCAACAACGACTTATTATTAAAAAATTAATTAAAAAAACATTTTCTAGGAGACCAAATTATGAATCTAAAGCATTCTCGAACTCCCTTAAACACGCACAAAAACTTTCATCAATATCGGTCCACCCGTCTAGAAGGAGTTCAGTGACATACACACTCACAGAAGATTTATATATAGTAAGATGATAGGAGGATGTTCAGCGACGACTTGATTAAACACATCATATTTGTATCGTTTGATCACCGAAGTGTTTTGGGTGTCGACACTAACATAAACATACATTCAAACTGAATCTTACTCCAATAGCTAAGATCAAAGACATCTTCACTTCATTAGCCCGAAATACGTAAATGTTGTATACATATGTAAAACGTTTGTTTACGTGTACTTTTGTGGTATAGTTTCAGTCGACAGAGCTTAGGTACTTGTAAGATATTATATAAGTTCTATAACTTACTAGATGTTGGCTAAGTAGTCGCAAAAGACCTTTTTAAAAATTGGAAAAAACTGACATATATAGCTTATCAGCTTTTTAACGATGTAAAAGAATGACAGACAGACATACATATTAGTATTGCCTGTCTTGTTGGTCGAAGGATAGCGAACACGCCTAACGCCATTGAACAAACCCGATGCTGGGTGAGAGTCCCGAGAGAGGCAGACATTTGTGAGATGAATATGTTTCTGGATCTTGATGTTTAATAAATTTATTCCAGTATGTATTTTTAATATTGCTATGTAACAGTGTCGTTGACTAACAGCCATATCAACATTTATATAAATAATGATAAATATGCTTTTAAAAATTACATAAATTGATTTAATTCTTAATTTACAACATTGGTAATTTTGTTGCGCGATCACTAAACTAATTTTAAGTTATCGATATCTTCTTTCCACGATAGTAATAGAAAGAGACAATACACTTTTAGTGCTGTTAATTAGTCCATAAACGTCATTTCTACAAAACAATTCCTACCACTCGGAAGTTGATTAAAAACATCACAATTTGACATGTCCAAACTAATCTGACATGTCTAAAGTGTTCCATCTCGTTTGTTTTTTTTTTATTAGAAAAAGACAGCAGACATCTAAAATGAGTTTAGTTTGTGAACAGCATAATCACAACCCTTGACAATTAAACATGGAATTATTCAAATAGATACCAGTAGAGTTACTCTTGAATCTCGATATCATGCGAATTGGAAATTGGAATCGTACATGTCACTTTAGGTACTTTTGAACACAGAATTAGGGGATTATTAACATCTAGTTACAAATAAATTCAACGAATAGGATAAAATATTTTACTATTTAATTTTAACCAAATGTTAATAATTAGCCAGTATTGTGTTCAGGACTACCTAAAATGACATATTCGATTCCAATTTCCAATAATGTATGAATCGAGCTTCGAGAGTAACCCTACTGTATCGTTTTAAAAAACACGCTTTAATTATTTATCAACTGTATGTATATGTAAAAAAACGATAAACGAAAGTATATAACGCGCGGGCGGCTCCGCAGAAGTGTTCTAAATATAGAAGATTTCGACAAACGAAAGATAAGTTTAGAATGGCTATTGTCTTTTCATTTAATGGCAACCCTTTGAAGTTGTTATTACTGAATCCCTCAATGATACCAAGACTTACAGGACAAGTTTGTGAACTTTACAAATTTAACGAAATTGTTTTATAACAGAAAGATTATTCAAAATTTAAAACAATACTGTGATATTTGTGAAGATAAATCACAAACATCATCCTAATTTTGTCTCAAAAATACTACTCCGAAGCGATACTGTGTGTTGCTTTCGTTAAATATTATTTCGTATAATGATATCAGTAAGTATGTTAATAAATCGAAGTGACAAGTTTGTTTTTGCTTGCTTTTCAAGCAGAAAAAACATTTAAACGCAAACTACTATCTAATATTAACATCTATATATGTTATATCTAATCCTATCCTATTGATATTATAAATGCGAAAGTTTGTTTGTTTGTACTGCATCACGCAAAAATTGCTGAAACGATTTTCGTAAAATTTCGTACACACTAGGGTAATTTAAATTATCCCAAAACAATGTTCCTGTACGACCACGCGGGCAACAGCTAGTTAATACATAAATAAATAAATATAAATATCCCTGGACAAGACACACAAATTGAACCTAACCCCAAAGTAAGCAAATTATATGTTTGTGTTATGGGTGTTAACCAACGATACTATTACATAGAAATACTTAAAAAGATACCAGAATATATTTAATAAACACCCAGACCCGGAAATGCAGACATCTAAATGTTCATCACACAAATGCCTGCCCCCGTCGGGAATCGAACCCGAGCCTCGCGGTTGGTCGATATAGCTAGGCGTGTACGTTAGCCACTCGACCAACGAGGCGGTCAATACATAAAACATAGTTAATAGTTTCTGCTTTTTGCTTACAACAAGCCTGATTATGTCTATGTTTAAGAAAATTGCTATGTAATTCGTAGTGTCGTTTGAGTTTTAGCTTTATATTTTCAATTATTGTCACCCCTTTCGAGTTATTATACCCCTCAATAAAGCTGAGATTTACGGGGTAACTTCGGGCACAAATTGGTCAAGTTAGTTGAACCAATTAGAAAAGTCTTAAAATGTAAATTCAGTGTAATCACACCGAGCGGCGTCGCCTTTGGATCAACTTAATTGATTTATCACAGCAATACACATTTTATAGTTTCCAGTGATCTTCAAACTTATCGTGATCTTTTCGCTGTTCAAGTTGACAATGGTACCTAATCATCTGCTTTGCTAAATATACTTAGCATAATATCTCAAAATATTACTCGAAAAATACATATTCAATAGATATAGTCATTCTTCATATACAGCAAGATTCAGAGCACTCAGCGCGTAGGTACGGGGCGCGCGCTGCCCATAAATATCAATATTTGCGATGTCATATCTTAATATTTAGTATTGAGGGATACTAAAAGAAAAACATGTATTTAATTATTTTCACTTAAGATCAACATATTAAAATTTGGATGGTGATTAAAAAGTCAGGGTGTATACATACATATCTTTACGCCAAGTCCCTTACGGGGTAGGCAGAGAGTATCGAGTGCCAGACCTCACGATCCTGACAAACCTGTCTTGCTTCCTTCACATTCATTACCCTTTTCGTACAAACACGCCGGTTTCGGAGACTCTTGACACCACCCTCGGATAATATCCGATTGATCTGATCGTGAAATGTCAGCCTTGGTCTCCCCGGGTACCTACATCCATCCACATTCGCATTGTATATCTGCTTTGTCAATCTTTCATTTGTCATTCTTTCCACATGCCCGAACCAGCGGAGCATGCCCTTTCGCATTTTAACACCAACACTTTCTAGGTTTTAGGTCATAAAATTTAAAGATTCACGCATCACTTCAGAATTTGAACTCACTTCGTTGTCCTGCGTTAACATCTAAGTCATTACGAATTAAATTCAGAAAAATTGACGAATTTATTTCACGATTAGAAACATACTTACCAAAATTAAAATATTTGTCTTGTAAATTGAAATGTTTTCATTCCATTTCATATTTTCATTTAAACATCAATGTTAACTAGTTTTGTTTAATGAATGTGTATAAATATTATCATGCCTCTATTGAAAAGCATGAGAGCATTTAGTTTCACGTTGTATTTGATTCCATTCAAATCTTAGGGAGAAAATTATGTACACGCGTACGTCAAACACACCGACAAATAGATACACAATATAGCATATCGAAATTGAGATTTGATATGGAGAAGTACTGACTGCAGCATTTTGTTCACTCTTTTGTAAGGTTCAGGGTATAAGTTCAATTCAATGTCTTTATTTCGTAGGTACATTCGTTACACTTGAAATACGTCAATAGTTAAAATACATTATAATAATTTTTGACAAGCACATACGGTAGTTAAAAAAATATTACAACCTTTAAAAACATCTCACATCAAACATTGCAAAAAAAACACATATCAAATACATAAACAAATCCTGTCTCAACAGCATATTCGACAATAATATAAACAAAACGTGCAGGTAGGCAAAGAATAATGATAGATGAGTTAGACCAGGTTATGGTTTTTCCCTAAAAACAGGGAATACAATTTAATAAAGTAAGAAATACAAAATATATTCGGCAATAAAATTATATTAATTAAATATCGAAATTAAAATTAAAGTATAAAATAAAAATTTGTCGGTAAAAAGTATAACGTTAAAATTTTTATAAAAAATGTCAGATTTCAATGACTATGTATTTGTGGAAGTGTATTTTGACGTAAAGTGACTCCATCTCTCTGTGTGAATGTCATCGTTAGGTTTTTAGTCTGTTCCAATCCGACATAGCCTAATGCTATCCGTGACTATATTCCAAACGTTAAAAAAAATAAGGGTGTATGTGTATGTTGTAAAGACATCATGTAACAACTTGAAGCCTATCATGCCTTAAAAATCGTTTATAACATAAGTTTAGGGAGTTTTGGCGCCATCGAGAGAAAAGATGGTCGAAGTTTTTTCATAATTATTGAATTTCGTGTTAATATTGAGTGAAATTAGTCAATTTTGGTGGCATTTTGTACAATTTTGTTCAGTGAAATAGCACAAATGAAATAATCATTAAGAAATTAGCGTATCGTGTATTTCCTCGTTACCGCCAAATCTCATTAAAGAGCTTGTGTAATGAGCCACCGCATTACCCAAGAGCCTGACATGACTTCCTGACGACTTATGACTAATGACTAATTATAATTAATTGAAATTGATATAAAATTCGATGCAAATTTCTACTTGACTAATGGCTAAATACTAACGTGAAGGCCAAAACCTAAAGAAAGAAAAGAACATAAGTTTAGTGGCTAAAATCATAGTAAAGTTCTAAATATGAAAAAGACTGAGTAGATACTTTGTCATGTTAGAATGTGATTTATTCAATTACAACAAAAAGGTTAGATAGAAAGCCTTTTCATAAGGATGAGGGTCGGTAACTCAATCCCTCCCCCAATTGTTCTGGAATGAATTGAGTTACCCATGTACCAAGTAAAATGTTATTCAAAACCCAGACAGGCATGAGATTTACTCACACAAAACGTCAAGTTTTGATAAAACCATAATGTATTTATCTCTGTGGTCTAGCGGTTCAGGTATTGGACTTGACTGCATGAGGTCCCGAGTTCAAATCCCGGGTCGGCCAACTAAAAAAAAGTTTCACGGGATTGGATATGAGCCCGGTTTGCATTGTGTAGATTTGCGGTGTGTATTGTGGGTCTTACTGTCTCTGGCTAGTCGTGGGTGCCCTGATTGTGCCTCTGCCTACCTTCGGGTATATGGGCGTGAAGATACTATCTTTCCTTTTTTTTATTTATTTTACTGACTTTGGAAGTACTAGCTGTCTTCAATAGCTTCACTTGAATGAATTAGAAACAGAAAATTTGGTCGAAATCGGTCCAGTAAGTCTGAAAAGATTTCACTATAAATATGTCTTTGCCCATGGCTTCAACCACTTAATTTTTTTCAACTTAAAATAGCAATTAACTTGCCACATTGGCGGTCAAACAAGTCGAGTCAAGTAGCTCGTAAAGAGGCAAGCACTGGTGGTAGAATGATGTGCAGCAACTAGCCCGTGTAGGGATCTACCACCTTACCTATTCCTGTCGCAATGTTTCTGCCATGTTTCAGTCTAGAGGGTAGGGTAGTCGTTCATTGCACAATTGGCCTAACTTCTCGGCCACACGATGCACCTATATTTGTGGCGCCTATAGTAGCTCATGCCATCAGAAGATCGCTGATCACTCAAAATTTTGTAAATTTTTGACGGATGCAACTTTCACACGTTCAATAGGACGTATCTTTGTCTATTTTTTGTTTACAAACATTTTAATGTAAATGATAACATCTTTGATTTTTTAAAGTTCTTTTAGCTGAAAATTCTGTGACCGAATATCTTGCTGGTAATTGAATGGATGAAGTCATCCAATTTATTTGTGATTGGACAAACAAATAAAAAAGTATCTTCACGCCCATATCTCCGAAGGGAAGGCAGAGGAACAACCAGGGCATCCACGACTAGCAGAAGACACTAAGTCTAACATTGTGATAGGTGGCAAATCTATCGCCAACCGGGGACACATCCAATCCCGAGCAACATTTTTTTATTAGATAACTGGAAAAAACAAATTTTCTTTTTGCTGCCCGACCCGATATTCGAACTCGGGACCTCATGCAGTCAAGTTCAACACCTGAACCGCTGGACCACAGAGGTGATAATGATAAGAAAAAGATGAGTATCAATCTATCTATCTACAGTTACTCTTTGTAAAGACTACTGTACTGTAGTAAAAGAGTAATTACTGAATGTGGAAGAATCCAGCTTCAGCAGATCTCTAAAAATCGTGACACCAGACACTTATCTCCTTGTGCCGCACATTGACTTGGCTGGGCTAGTTTGAATATGTAGAGACATAATAATAAATAAGATAAAATAAAAAAAAGCCTATTATTTCTTGATACAAATACAAATATAGGTTTACAATAGAAAAGAAAAAATACTAATTAAAAAAATAAACATCGAAACAGTTTGCATGCATTAACTAATTAGGTGCTTTTATATTTTATGGGTACAAGAACCCCTCTTAACGGAGGGTAAAGGCCTCCTCCAAAGATGACCATGTTTCTTTGTCATCACCTTCTCGCATCCAGTGTGGGCCTACTATTTCTATGACATCGTCTATCCATCGCGTACTTGGCCTACCCCTTTTCCTCTGGCACGATGGTCCATGGCCATGACGTTGTGGTTTTGGTAGACATACGCATAATTAACTTTGATCATATAAGTCAACGGAACGTTACAATACATCAAAGAAACCTTTGAAGCAGAAACTTTAATGAACTCTTACATAATAAACAGAACAGTACCCAGTTGTATAGATATATCAAGTGTTACGGATATTGTATGCAGGGCAATTAGCTGATAATTGCCAATTGCCAGTAACAGATACTTCCCGTGCCGCCAAGACGGCGGTATATGAAACGAGATGTAACAATACAGAAACCATAGAATAAGCATATCAAGAATTTTTAGGGAGCTGTGGTGACATCGAAAGAAAGTGTGGTTGCAGTTTTTTTCGTAATTATTGATATATTTTATTGAATCAAGCGTTAATTTGCGGAAATCCATTATAACTTTTTTTTTCTTTTTTTATGATATTGAAAGGCAAACAAGCAGACGGATTTCCTGATGGTAAAAAAATTCACACCGCCTATAGACAACAAAGGTTATAATAGTGCGTAGCCAACCTGAGGCCAGGACGTTAGGCCTCGAGCAATAGTAAGTTTACCGGCTACCTTACCCTCCGAACTGGAACACGTCATGATGCTGTGACGACAGGAATAGGTAAGGTGGTGGTACCAATCCGGGCGAATCGCTGCTAAACTCTACCACGTAGCTTATGTAAGAACTTATGTAAATAAGCCTTTATTTTGGTAATTCCGCATATGCAGTTTAACTGTTGTGGCGAGAAGTCGCCCGCCACTGCGACCAGGGGGGTTACCATAAGCTCTTAAAACAGTACTATTTTAACAATACTAATTGTCAGTCGAGAAAGACAACTTTATGACGTATACAATAAAGTTGCTTATAAAGGCAGACATTTAGCAAGATGGAAATAATACTGCTATAAGCGTTCATGGTAGGGCCCCCAGACCACGAATAATGTAAGAGCTCGGAAAACAATATAAATTGTAACATTTAGCATACTTACCCGGAATTAGCAAAATAAATGCTTACTTTAGATAGTAATCATTGAATTTCTAGTACACATTGAGTAAAATGAGTCTACTTTGGTAGCATTTTGTACAATTTTGTTCAGAGTGCACAAGTGAAGTTTTTGTGGAGAAATTGGTGTACGAGTATTGTGTATGTCCTCGTTGCTGCATCTTTTAGGACCCGCTTTACCTAAGAGCCTGATGTGAGTGATGTGACTGTCGAAGACGATGTTGCAATTTTTAAACAATTTAAGCTAATTCGGGCTTAAATTTCAATGTAATTTTAATGCAAATTTAAAACAAAAACATTGTGGATGACCTGGTTTTACTTCACTACATAGTATAAAACACAGTCGCTTCCTCTGTCCCTATGTCCCTTTGTATACTTAAATCTTTAAAACTACGCAACTGATTTTGATGCGTTTTTTAATAGACAAAGTAATTGAAGATAGATATGTATATTTCCTAACCGTCCGAAGCCGGGGCGGGCCGCTAATTTATATAATTAAATGAAGAAAAATAACTTACTTTTTCACATTTTCATATATTAGAAGTCAACCCACGACTTCGCCAGCGTCGAAAAGATTTTCATACAAACTTTCATCCCCATTAAATTCCTTTGGTTCCTAAATTTGAGCATTAAAATGTCATCAAAACCGATATAGCAATTCAGTGGTGAAAGCGTAATATGTATTCAGGCTTTTGCATTTATTAATATGGATTCTGCTTTAAGCTCTAGCCAAAAATGTATGTAAGTAACGATTTTCAACTTTTGCTCTTAACCTTGACATGCTGCAGCTAGGTATTCCCTGCACTATTTCATCGCGTATATACAGAAAACCTTTTGGTTTCGAATAGGTCTTTAAAATGCATGAAAATGTTACTTTACCGTATTGGTCCCGGTGTTGGACCGGGCTCCTTTGGAGAATAGCTTTCTTGGTCTTGGTCTTCCTACCAGGCAGCTCGTAAAAGGCAATCATCGGCTTACAGTCACTGACACCGTGATATCTGACTAGATGGTAGAGTTTCGCAGCGACTCGCCCGGATCGGTACCACCGCCTTCCCTATTCCTGCCGCCATAACGTCATCATGTGTTCCAGTTCGGCGGATAAAGTAGCGGGTAAACTTACATTTCCTTGAGGCCTAATATCCCGGCCTCAGGATGGTAACGCTCCATTACCGCCCTTGTTGAAATCTGGCAATCCGTTTGTTTATATTCCAATATCATTTAAAAATCTACATCTAATAGTAGTATAACTGTCATAGAATCTATACTTGATATCGTCGGCCCTTGGTGGAATTCCATTGTATACACATGTTTTTTTTGTAGTTAACACTTGTACTTATCCACAATATACTTTATTTAACACTTTCTGTTACTTTCTAGCCAACCAAACCAACTTTTTACAGCATTATCAGGGCTTTGAAACTAAAGATAAAAAAGACTTTTAATTTAACGTTCAATACTTATTTGGTTGGATGTTACTGACGGTACCTACATATGAAAATGTTAACAGTAAACAAACTACAACAATGTTATACCACAGCAAGTCTTTTTCCCAAAAACAGGGATTACAGTTAGTTTGAAAAATGTCATTGTATTAAAAAATAAAATAAAATTATATGTCAACATATACAAAAAAAAACAATTTAGAAAAAATAAATTAAAAAAAAATGATGTCAAACGATATAAAGTCTTAGAATATCGATACATGAGAATACTATAGTCAAATTATTGTCAAAAAATCTATATATATAAAAATGAAACCCATTTTTCTTGGTCACGGCATCACGCATGAATGGCTGGACCGATTTCACTATTTTTTTTGTTGTATTTGTCATTATTAGGAGAAGGTTCTTACGGAAAATAATATTAAGAAAATCTCTCAGAAATATTGAAAAATATACATTTAATTTTGCAGTTCAACTTGAATAGGTTCTTATACGTAAGATAGATCAGCTATACAAAATAAAGTAGTTTTTGCTATTCTTCTATCATTCTATCATTGCTACGCTAAGGCGGTACGAAGTTCGCCGGGTCAGCTAGTATACTATAAATAAATACATGTACAAATTTCGGGGCGGGGATCTGGAAACAAACTTAATTTATTTTTGACTTACTTTTTGTGGAAATGAACAAAGTATCCATTACAAGGAAAGTGTTTTCTTCAATCCAAGTCCGTATTACTTTAACACGAAGAAATGAAATCAGAAAAACTTGGCTACCTACAGAAGGAGGCTAATGGGAGTAATTGAACTCCCCAGGACCTGCCCCCCTACTATTGTTACTCCGTGACGACTTACCCATTGTTGTCTCCCTGCTCTTGATACATAGTTCGCAATTTGTAGTACTTATTAGTACACCTTCCTTTTGGAAACTTAATGAAGTAATACAATTGATTCCATCATTATTTTTGCCACTTTTTATGGTAATGCATTTGGAGCTAGTGGGCTACACGATGGCATAAAGCAGGGGTGGGCAAATTCTTTTGACTGCGGGCCGGTAAATTTAAAAAAATCTAGTGGCGGGCCAGTAAATTATGGTTTATCTTGAAGCTGGCCGGTTTATTAATACACCTAAAAATAGCAGTAAATATTACGATTATAAAACGTTGTATAAAGATAACATAAGGCATTTTTTTATTATTTTGCAATCCTTTATTAAAATAAAATCTATTTATGAAGTCTTAACATAAGAAATACGCAATATATATGTTTGAAGTATCGATTCAGTATCTTAATTGTTCAAATATCAATAGTCTTTTAATATTTCGACCATTAATTTTTTCAACGAGGTTCATATATTTTCTAAAAAAAAACCTCGGTGGGCCGGATTAAAACCCCTCAAAGGCCGGATCCGGCCCGCGGGCCGTAATTTGCCCACCCCTGGAATAAAGTCTACAACACAAGGAACCCATTGTTGATACGCTACTGGCTACTATAAAATGTATTGACCCTACTCTTAACATCTCCATGTCAAATATCCTTGAACTTTACGTATGGGAGGTTATTCAATCATTTTCCCCCGTGTAGGTCCGGGCTACTTTGTAGAATAGACGCTGCCTTCCTGCCAGGCAGCTCGTAAAAAGCGAGCATAGGCTTACCGTCACTAACACCGTGACATCCTACTAGGTGGTAGAGTTTCGCAGCAACTAGCCCGGATTGCTTCCACCGCTTAGCCTATTCCTGCTGCCATAATGTTAATGCTTGCCGTTGACGTGTTCCGGTACGGAGGGTAAGGTAGCAGGTAAACTTACTTTTGCTCGAGGCCTGACATCCTGGCCTTGGGTTGGCAACGCACTATTACTACCTTGGTGTCTCTAGGTGGCGTGAATTTCTTACCATAAGGAAACCCGTCTGCTTGTTTGCCTTCGATTATCATAAAAAAAGTTATTTTACACGCTTCAAAGCGGTGGAACGTTTAAACCTTGAGGAGGGAATTTGTGAGAACTCGACATGTTAAGTTCAATTGAAAGCAATATGGAGTTAAACGTTTTATGGTAGTTTCGAAGGTGACATTTATTTCAGGAATGAAAAATATAACTGTATCGATATCAACACCGGATGATTTGTCAAAGGCTTTGAAAAATTAGATAGAAAAAGCCATCGTAAATACTAACAAGCAGACGGATTTCCTGATGGTAAGAAATTGTTCTTACTATCAGGAAATCCATCTGCTTGTTTGCCTTCCAACATCATTAAAAAAAATAACTATTTCTATATGGAACAACCGAGTAAAATTATAAGCCGTAGATGACTACGTAATCGTAAAGATAGTGTAAGTGAGACAAGAGAGGTCTATTTAAAATTTAATCTCAGTTTAAACGAAACTGGTATCTAGAAATCCTCGAATTTTTATTTTTTTATTTTTTTAGCACTTGCCCTGTGCGTGGGATAAATTTCTATAAATCTTAAAGAAAGAAAAAATTTCGCCCCAGACAGGATTTGAACCT
>NJDD01002995.1:69930-85330 GCA_002245505.1 Calephelis nemesis
GACGCCTGAACCGCCATACCACAAAGGCGATAAAAAATCTATGTTTAAGTTAAGCAGCACTGTCATCATTATTCAAAAGTGGTTAATCAACAAATTATGTTTACGCAACAAATCAACTACAAAATAGCAGCAAACCTAAGTATTTGAAATTTGATCACCTCTAATTTTTACGTGATAACGCTGAATCTACGTTAAGATGGCATTGTCTACATCTATAGGTACTAATGTAATGAAGAGGAAAGATTTGATTTTTTCTTTTTTTGTTTGAAATGAATGGGCTCCGAAACGACTGGACCGATTTAAAAAAATCTTTCACCTTTAGAATGCTACATTATCCCTGAGTGACATAGGTTTTGTTTCATCAAAATCGGTGCAGTAGAAGTCACGATACGCAGGCAAAGCTGCCTGAAACTGCAAATTTTTCATAAGTTAAATTAACATTTGTTTACTAAATTGATTTTGACACAACAAATTAGCTAGTTCGGGCAAAAAAAAATAGAAAATTTGTATTTTAAATGTTCTAATAAAGATAACATTGCCCGACATTGGATGTGTGGCCGGTTGGCGATAGGCTTGCCACCTATCACATTGTGGGACTTAGTGTCTACGGCTAGTCGTGGGAGCCCTGGTTGTACGTCTGCCTACCGCTTCGGGGATATGGGTGTGAAAATACTTTTTATTAACACTAATGCCTAACGTTTTAGCCGATGTTTGTCACTTATCCTGAGAAATACCACTTGAGTATTTGGTGTCTTGTAACATATAACAAAAATACGTTTGACGTTCGATAAACCTTTTTAGTTAACATGAATAAATAAACGAGCTCGAGAGATAGATAATGAAATTTATCGGTTGAATTGCCGCCCATACGCAATGAATTGGGACCAGATGGTCGTCTGCTCTGGAACAAAGAACGATATTTATTCCCACGATAAAGCACTGGCCCACTGATTACAACACAGCTGGGATCTACGACTTTTATTTGACGAGTGTTAACTTTCATGTTATTAAGTTTTCTTTTGGTTGTAAGCTTTTACCGCTCGTTCACACATGCGATCTTCACATTTTTATTTAATACCAGTGGCCTACCCCGGCTTTGCGCGGTTATGGAATAGACATATGAACCTTCCTCTTTAATCACTTTATCTATTAAAAAAACCGCATCAAAATCCGTTCCGTAGTTATAGAGTTAAGCATACAAAGGAACATAGGGACAGAGAACGCGACTTTGTTTTATACTATGTAGTGACCAGCTGCTTTGTAAATTCACTATCGGAGAGTATTATTAATTTCATACCCCATTATTATCCTACAGGAGGTGATCTTAAAAATAAAAGAAGCTTATGTTTGAACTCGAGTCTCTAAGTATATAAAATTCCATCAAAATCAGTCTAGTGCTCTAGCAGTGAAACCGTAACAGACAGACTTTCGCATTTATACTACTACTAGTATAGATTTATCACTATCACGTGGCATATTAAAAAGCAAGTACAATAATCTCGTTACTTAAAACTGAATTTTTAAAAGTATTTGCACACATTTACACACACTGTGAAACTATACACGGGACACTTTATTCTAAAAACAGCTAACAGGGCCACAAAAGGCCACAAAAAAGGCCAGTACTTATCGGGATTATCCAAATTGTTTCAATGGTACCTCCACGTTTCCCCGTTTCCCCGTGTTGGTCCGGACTACTTTGCATCATAGAGCATCTGCCTTCCTCCCAGACCACTCGTTAAAAGCGAGCATAGGGTTAACGTCACTAATACCGTGGCATCTAACTATATGGCAGAGTTTCGCAGCGACTCGTCCGGATTGATACCACTGCCTTACCTATTCCTGCCGCCATAACGTCGTGCTTGCCGTTGATTTGTTCCTGTTCGACGAGTTAGGTAACCGGTAAACTTACTCTATCCCGGCCTCAGATTGGCAACGCACCATTACCACCTTTGGTGTCTCTAGGCAGCGTGAATTTCTTAGTATCAGGAAATCCATATGCTTGTTTGCCTTCCAATATCATAAAAAATGGAAATAAAAAAAATGATTTTAAAACTACGTAAAATTAGCTATACAGGTTGGAAAGTAAAAACAATAGATGATAAAAATACGCAACGAGAGAAATATTGTTAGTTTACATTAATAAATGTTAAAATTATAAATTATTATTTTTTATAACATTGGAAGGCAAACAAGCAGACGGATTTCCTGATGGTAAGAAATCCACGCCGCCTAGAGACACTAAAGGTGGTAATGGTGATAAATGCGTTTATAAAAACGAAGTAGTAAGATTTCTGAAAATTATTTCTAACATCTTACATACTTTACGTAATCACAAAGAAATTAGACGCATATATTTTAAATAAATTAAACACAGTCTTAAATTGACATCCAACTAATAATATGCTATACGTAGATTATGTGGCAGTATGTTATTGGTTGACAGTCTATTCTATCTATCTAATTTTAGATAGTGTTTAGTAAAACGGGTATTCAGCGAGTGCATATATTTTTATAGAACGATTTATCTTTTAATAATTGTTTCACCTAGACTAAATGAACTGGAATACGAATTACATTCGAATAATAACTGGAATATGAGTTAGCATACTCATACTTATTATTATTAGTTTCCAAGATATTAATTTTTTGTCCGTGGTAGTCCGGGCTACTTTGCAAAATAGACCATCTGCCTTCCTACCAGGCAGCTCGTAAAAAAAGAGCCTAGGTTTACTGTCACTAACAATGTGACATACGACTAGGTGGTAGAGTTTCGCAGCGATTCGCCCAAATTGATTACCTATTCCTTGCCTATTCCTGCCACCATAACGTCCGTCGTGTTCCGATTCTGAGGATAAGGTAGCTGGTAAACTTACTTTTGCTTGATGCTTATCATCCCGGCCTCAGGTTGGCAACTCACTATTACCACCTTTCGTGTCTCCAGGCGGCGTGAATATCTTACCATGAGGAAACTTGTCTGTTTGTTTGCCTGCTAATATTATAAAAAATAAAGATAAAACATTACATAATTTGGTGTGATTAGTTAAAGCAAAGAAATTGGAAATCCAAATTGTTTAACTTACGCTTTGATTTCTTGCTTCCATAACGTTAAATCTTACAGTATTAAACCTACAAGTACTTAAATGTTTGTTAACTTATTTTTCTTATGTAAAATAAATAAGTAGTAAGCCCTATAGATCGTAAGGCATACCTTAGTACTCATACGTAGTACCTACCCTACAACTTGGTTACTAATATCGACTGCCTCGTTGGTCGAGTGACTAGCATACCCGGATACCCACCGCTCTCGGGGGAGAGCAGCGGGTAATGTCGGACTCGGATCGACTAAAAACCACACGATGACCTTCCTGCCGCCCGGCAAGGAGCGAGATGGGGTCACGTTGGCATTCACCATCTCGCTCCGCGGCTACGGCCCGGTCCTCACCGGGCCTCCTCCCGCGCTAAAAGAGGAGCGACTCCGGCCATTGGAGTCGCCCCCCAGGCGTGCGAGGCCGTGCTGGCCAGAGGAAGTCCCCCAACTCCCCCCCGGCAGCCCCGCATCGGAAGCACTTTGAAGGCGGATGAACCGCCTGCGCCGGAGCGGGCCTGAGTTGGGATCGTCCTCCCGGGCCCGCTCCGCGGTCTCCTTTTGCGTCATCACTTCTTCGCAAAAGGAGACCACCGCCTGCCAGGACCTGTCACTACCGAGCATAGCGTTGACAACGCTCGGCAGCGAGAGGTCCTCTCCTACGACCGCTGAGAGTGTACGCCGCTGTTGTTCGAATGCGACGCACTCTCCCAGCGTGTGGGACGCCGTGTCTTCTGGCGCCCCGCACTCGTGGCAGGCGAGGTTCGCCTCCCGTCTCGCGATCTTGTGCAGATACTTTCCGAAGCATCCATGCCCGGAAAGTACCTGCACAAGTCGGAACGTCAGCGACCCGAACCGCCGCTGCAACCACCCTCGGAGGACCGGTCGGATAGCCTCCACCGTCGCCTGTCCAGGGACAGGTGGGGCTAGGTCCTCCTTCCACCGCTCCAACGTGGTCTCCCACGCCTGCCTCTGCATGCGCCTCACGTCCTCCCACGCCAGGGGCTCCCCGCACGCTCTCGCCGACGATACCGCGAGGTATGTGTCGGCAAGAGCACGCGCTTGGAGCTCCCAGGGCGGGTCTCCCGCGAGGACGCATGCCGCCGTCCAGGACACCGTCCGGTATCCGCGTATAGCCCAGGTCGCGATGACCCGCTGCGGACGTCGCAGCAGGGTCTTGTTGGCGCGACCGAGGGCGTCCGCCCAGACAAGTGCCCCGTACAGGGCCATACTCCGTACGGCGCCGGAGTACAGCCGTCGGCAGATGGCGCTCGGGCCTCCCACGTTAGGCAGCAGCCTCCCCAATGCAGCGGCGGCTCCCAGGACTCTCGGGGCGAGCCGGACAAAATGTGCCCCGAAAGTCCACCTCCCGTCCAGGATGAGACCCAGGTACTTCATCTGGGTCCCAACCCGGACCCGGACCCCGTCCAGTACCACCCGCGTACCTACACTGACCAACCGTGAGGCTTGGGATCGATTCCAACCTGGGCAGGCGTTTGTGTGATGAACATTTAGATGTCTGCATTTCCGAGTCTGGGTGTTTATTAAATTTATTCTGGTATCTATTTAAGTATTTCTATGTATTAGTATCGTTGCTAGCACCCATAACACAAGCATATAATTTACTTACTTTTGGGGTTAGATTCAATTCGTGTAATTTGGCCATGGATATTTATTTATTTGTTTTATATTGAGTGAAATTAGTTAATTTAGGTGAAAATTAGATTAATTTTATTCAGCGAAAGTGCACAAATGAAATAATCATAAAGAAATTAATGTGTCGTGTATTTCCTCGCTGCCGTCAAATCTCACTACATGAGCTTGAGTAACGAAGCCACCGCTTTACTCAAGACTCTGACTTGACATGACTTTGTACATAGTGACTAATGACTGTATAAGAATTAACTAACTTGACATTGAGTAAATAAGTCGTCAAATGGTCAAAAGCTATATTTATAAAAGAAGAAAACATTATCAAGATAATTTTGGAAGTTTTTGTTTCAGAAAAGAATTCTTACAGTTTTTAAAAAACCTTTTCCAAAAATGTTTAGTTAGCTGTGGCTCTGAACTTATGTATTAATAATGACTAATTAGTCACTCTGTGTGTGTAAATGACTGGTACAAACGTCATAGATAAAATTCAAACTGCCGAGTCTATCTGTTAACCAACATTACAAATGACTGCGTTAATAATGAGCACTGGCATTGAAAAAGGACATCTAAGGATTCAGTGAATTAACTTTGATGGAAACAGCTTTTGTGAATTGACACTATATATAAGGTCCATCGAAAATAAGTGTTCAAATTTTTAAACCGTTTTCAGTACATGTAACAAAGTAATAATGTAGATAGTAAACATAAATCTAGATAAGAAACTGCCTAGTGAGCTGCAAAAAATGTATAAGGATATGTCAAAGGCTTTCGGTAACGTTAATCACAAATTCCGTTGAAAAAACACTAAAGATGTAGTATAAGAGGTAACGTCTTAAAAAAAATATTGAGGATGTCAGCAACCGTTATCAAATAACGATAATTGTTAATTTGTTTGGTAATACAAAGGTACAAATCCAATAAAACATTTACTTTTAACTTTATTACAACTTTAAATTTATTACAACAAAGTATTTACTCTTAACTTTTAAAAGGTTCGGTATTTCCCGCATTGTAAAACAACTGATTCACTTGATATTTCTAGATTTTATTTGTAACGTCCGTCCACTACGATGCTGATTTCAAAAGTGCGTCATGAATCGATGTCGCAGTGACAGATTGGCACTCTTCTGACAGCTTTCAACTTCAAATGTCTAATGTCTGTTGTCAGTGCCAATTGTCACCAAGACATCGATTCATTCAGCCTCAACATGAAAGTAGTGCCAACAATTCACAATATTAATGCTTAATCTAACATTATTCCTTACACTTTAATCATAAAAGTATTATGTAATAATATGAAAAACTTTTTTTCTTCGAATATAATGTCATTTTTTATCATATTTACACATATCTGCAGGCTGTAATTAGTCTAAACTATTTTCAATAATATGTTTCGTATATCGTTTAAATAGATAGGCATTGTTTAAAAATTAGTTTTAAAAATAATGACACTTTTGCTGTACACGATATTTAAATAAGTCAAATATCGTTATAAAATGTATAGTGACATTCGAAAAATGTATATTTATATACTTACTCCGAAGAGAAATAAACTATACAAATCACTTTTGTTCCTGATTGACATAAATGATATACTTACCTTACGTTTCAAACTATCCAATGACATTATTTGCAGACAATGGTACGGTTATTTTTAATGACATTACGGATGACATCAAGGTTATTGAAAATAATACTAATATAGCTTCAGTATTACCAAGACAATATACTTACTAATCTCTGGTATTACTAGAAGATAACCACGTGAAAAGTAACATGAATATATTTTTTTAATTTGACTTGTCATACATATTATAATGTAAGGCACATAATAAACACTACCTTAAATTCGCTTAAAAAAGTTGGAGCTTCGGGTCAAATTGAAATATAACGTATCAATGTTTCCTAGTCATTTTTTATTCATTTTTGATTTTAAGTCAAATGGATGAGTTTATTCTATTTGCAGTATGTCCTATGGGAAAAATAAAAGTCATTTTAATCACGTAATTTTTTGTATGGATATCTTAACATGTACTGAATACTGTCTAAACATTTGAACACCTATTTCACCAGGTTTTAATGACATGCCACATCTTCATCAAATGGTACAATGTCACGGCTCGTCCGGATTACTATTATCATCTTGCCTATTTCTGCCACTTTACCTCCAGAGACAGCTGTGGACGTATTACAGTTGGTTGGATAGGATAGGGTGTCTATAAGCTTACATTTATTGGGAGCTCGAAATCCCTTTTTTTTTATGTTATAGGAAGGCAAACAAGCAGGCGGATTTCCTGATGGTAAGAAATTCACGCCGCCTAGAGACACCAAACATGTTAATGATGCGTTGCCAATCTGAGGTCAGGATGTTAGGCCTCGAGCAAAAGTAAGTTTACCGGCTACCTTACCCTCATGGTTATGGCGGCAGGAATAGGTAAGGCGGTGGTACCAATCCGGGCGAGTCGCTGCGAAACTCTACCACCTAGTCAGATGTCAAGGTGTTAGCGACGATAAGCCTTTGCTCGCCTTTTACGAGCTGCCTGGCAAGAAATGCAGATGGTCTATTCTGCAAAGGAGCCCGGACCAACCCATTCTCCAGTTGCTACCTTTTTTTTAAGAAAACTCCTCTAATTTTAATTAATAAGACAGCGAACAAGCAAATAGGTCTTCTTGTGGTAAGAAAAAACCGTGGTTAGTAAAACACATGCGTATAATGGGTGTGCTTTATCGCAAGCGTGTCGTGCAAGACTATCGGCTAACCTACTCAAAGACAGATCACGAGAGTGCCAAACATTATCAATGTGGCAGAGTCAAGCTGTTAACCATATAAGCGTTTAGGCCCGCGGAGAAGGAGGGTAGGCTTTCTATCTTGCCCACCCAGTCGAGTTGGGGTTGCGGCAGGTATGGTACCTGACGCCACTGGAACGACGAAGTGGTGCAGACTGTGTCTCCATGCACCACTTCTGACGATATGAGGCCCCTTGTGGAGAGGGGCTGCCCTAGGGATCAACAGATCCAGCGCCGCCGGGGAAGCGGAAGTTTGCGAAAGCGTCTCCACGGCCGCGGTACCTGGCGAAGGAGAAAACATCATGTAGTTTTAGTCGGTAGTACTCCGAAATAACCCGTCACTTTTAGAGGTATCTATGCGGATTTCCACACGTACAAAAAAGGCTGTTAAGTATATCGTGGAAAGCTACCGGCTAATCTACCCTATGTCGGACCACGACAGTGCCAAACATCATCTTCATGGCGGTTGAATAGACAAGACGATAAATTTATACATGGGCAAGTTGCTATACAGCACCCTACCACCAGTGGTCTAATTTGTAATGACTCGGGGACTAAAACAACTTTAAATCCCAAAAACGGTGGCAAAAATACAATTTGTATGTTCAGACATTCATGAAATAATTTGGCTCAGGACAAAACCGGAATCTATGACCTAAAAAATGCTAGGTTTATTCTCAAAAAGGAGTTCCCACAGGAAACCTTAATGACTATAAAATATGAATGAAGCCACGGATCATCTAAATTAATATAATCCAAGTAATAGCGGTCTGGATGCTTAAAGTTTCCCGAGGGCAAAACAAGTCAATGTTTCAAAATGTTAGGGTGATGTAGGTAGACTTAATAACAACTGATTAATTATTACCAAACAAGCAATGTACAAAGTGGAGAAGTATTTGTCTATTGTATATAGTTTAAAACAAACATAAACTAATTTACATTTCAAATGATCAAAAATATATACAGAACTAGCTGTTCCAGCGAACTTCTTTACGCCTGTTCAGTTTGTATGAGAAAAATTAAAATGTTGTTTTTCTCGATTCCTCACAATCGAACAGGATAAAATGTATCTTATGTCCTTTTCCCGGTTCAAAACTACCTCCCCACCAATTTTCAGCCTAATTGGTTTAGCCGTTCTTGAGTTATATATAGTGTAACTAACACCACTTTCTTTTATATATATAAGATATACAATTTAGGCTATATGCCTTCCTGCCAGGCAGCTCGTAAAAGGCGAGCATAGGCTTACTGTCACTAACACCGTGACATCTGACTAGGTGGTAGCGACTCGCATCGACCCGGCCGGGTTGGTACCACTGCCTTACCTATTCCGGCCGCTATAATATCAATGCTTGCCGTTGACGTGTTCCGATTTGGAGGGCAAGGTTGAACTGCTTTTGTTCGAGGCCTAACATCCCGGCCTCAGGTTGGCAACGCACCATTACCACCTTTGATGTCTGTAGGCGGCGTGAATTTCTTACCATCAGTGAATCCGTCTGTTTAGTTGCCTTCCAATATCATAAAAAAACATTTCAATAACAACTGCCAAATAAATTGAAAATATCACAGATAGTAGAGTCGGTTCCCAGATACTATTTATTGTGTTTTACTCTCTTTTTTAGTTTGTTTCTCCTTGTCACCACCGAGTTTCGGTTACCTACCCAAAGTTGAATTTCGATACCCGGAATTGAATATCCGATACCGAAGATATATTAATAATGAACACCTGCACGCCCATAACTTCGAACAGGTAAGCAGAGGCACAACCGGGGTACCCACGACTAGCCCAAGAATGAGACTTCTTTCCATCCGGGCAGAAATCCAATCCGCCCGGGATTGTTTTTTATTCAAAAATTGGAAAAACATTTTGTTACCCAACCCAGGGATCGTAACCGGGACCTCGTGAAGTGTAGACCTACTGCTGACAGCTACACCACAGAGACGATTAAATAAAGAAGAAAATAAATAAGAATGAAAAAATTCTACATTTTCTAGACGAAATTTAACTTTGGGGTTGTTGATCGTTGTTCACAGATTCAACATTCACGCCAAGTCCCTAAAGAGGTAGACAGATAATATCGAGTCCTGGACCTCACAATCCTGACAAACCTGTCTGGTTTCCTTATAAAAATCCAATGCTATGTGTTAGTGCTCTATGTGCTCATAAAAATCCAGACGCCGGAGAAATATTTAGTTAATTTATTTTTTACTCAAAACAAATTACGTAATTATTGCAAATGAACGCATTCAATAATTTCGACGACTTACATATACCTTCGATAGCTCAGTTGGTAGAGCGGTGGACTGTAGTTGGTGTTAGATTGTCATCCATAGGTCGCTGGTTCAAATCCGGCTCGAAGGATTTTTTTAATTTTTCATGTCAAGTAATATTTCATATCAATGAACATTATTCATAATTATGATTTTTACTTGATTAATCATTAACGTTCTTGTTGGTTGAAAGACCTGGGTTTAATAATTTTATTTATTTTCGAACAACTTCATTACGAATGTACCATTTGTTATTTGATAAACTTAAAGTTACGTAAGTATATGCCCTTGACTTCGTCCGCATAGAATTAACAAAAAAGTATTAATTTATTTGGTTATTTAAACTTTATTTCACATTATAAGAAGCCTAAGTTAATCTTTATTACATAAGCTACACACTCTTTTTTTTTTGTTTACTTGTTAAGTTTACCATTTTTTGTAATACATGGAGCAAGAATATCATTAATTGGCTTAGCAACGGTTTGTCGCTAAATTAAGCGGTACGAAGTTCGCCGGGTCAGCTAATAATAAAAGATAAGCTAAGAATAAATAATAATACAAGATAATATTATAATATCAAAACAGTTTTACTTTACTGGTTGTTCTCAGTTCAAGCTGTTATACATAGATGTTTATTTACATAGATAATTTAATGAATGAATGAATGAATACACTTTATTATGCACCAAAATTTACAAAATAATACATACTCTTACGCTCATAATATTTAACTCAGGTGCACAAAGGCGGTCTTATCGCTTCAGAGCGATCTCTGCCAGACAACCTTAGAGTAAACGAGACAATTTATGTAATTTGAAAAACTAAGGTAGGGCTTCACAAAACAAAACTTATGCTAATCTAATAAATACATTGTTTTATTTCATATAATACATACATGTTAAATAAAGTACATTAAATGCACATACAAATAATGTGCACTAAATTAAAAAAAATACATATTATATTATATACATATGATATATGTGCCATACGTATACTGTATTTGACTGATATCACATTTATGACATATCCCGTAAATCCTATAAAACCATCCATAAACATAACACAAAATCGTATAATCGTGTTTAATGCCAATATCGTAAACTTAAGGACCGGGAGTATTTTGCCACACTAAACCTATCAGGAATAAATATCTAGGTAATTAGCAATAAGCTGCTCCAATGTCTATTAGGATATTGTAGATAATTTCCCAGTTTAGTCTGGATTAAAAAGAAATTCGAATTGTCTGAAACAAACCAAAAAAAATAAAAAAAAGAACGGTTGTCTGTAAAGTCGTTTTACTGACGCTAGTAGAACGTGACAACGTCATAAGAACGGAGGCCGATGTGCCTCTTCGTCGCTCGTTCCCCGCTGCAAGCACTTAAATGGAACGCCTCAGAGCGCGGTAACGCCGTATGAGTCATGTTTTTGGTGCGTGCAGCCGACTCTATCGAATTATAATATGTTGCCACGTCAAAAATAATCATCTTCACGCCCTTATCCCCGAAAAGGTAGGCAAAGACACAACCAGGGCACTCACGACTAGCCGAAGAAGCTAAGTCCTAAAATGTAATAGGGGACACGCCTATCGCCAACCGCGCACATTTCCAATCCCGAGCAACATTTTTTTAATATGAAATTGGAAACAAACCAAACAAAACACAAACTGTACAAATGCTAATATTTGTTTGAAAAGTACCTAGTATGTAACTCAGACGGCAAAATGGTTATGAATTAGGATGTTTAATAATTACATTTCAAAATGGCGTAGGAACGAGACGTGACGATCACATTATTTACGAAATATTCTAGAGTGTTCGCTGTCTTATCTTTATTCACCTAAAATAAATCTGTAGAAGAGTGAATTCTGTTTATTAAAATTTAAAATTAGGTTTACGTGATTAAAAATAAGCAACAAAACACATTTCAGCATCTTTAGATTTTTGTCTGTCCTTCTGTCTGGCTGTCTGTACGTGTTAGAGGAAAATTCAAGATATGAATTATTGAGCTATAACTCGTTCGTTATCACGTAGTCCGATTTATTTGTTTTTTATTTTGTAAAATGTGTAGTTCCGTAATATTTTCCAATCACAAGTTTTGTATTTTAAAAAATAACTACTTTAAAAACACCTTCTTCAAAACCAAAAATTAAAAAATAATAAAGATTTCATAGAATCTATACTTGCTATCGTCGGCGCTTGGTGGAATTGGTGGTGTATAATAAAGATTTAATATTAACTATATACTACCTATTATTTACATGTGCCATTTACTAATTGGTTTGAAGTCGGTGCCAAGCCTGAAACTAATAATAATTATATTATAAGTAAGTATTACATTTGATATTTTCCATCGTCGGCGCTTGGTAAAACTTCCAAATATTCATATTTTTAAATGAAGAAACACTTGTACTGTTTTACGTATCACTTATAATTTATTATTTTATAAATAGCCTACCGGTTTCGCTTATTACAGCATCATCATGACTAGAACTTAAACTACTGAACAATATTTTTGAATAATAAACATAAATTCATTTCGTAGTGGGTAGATACAAAAAAAAACTTAAATGCGTTATACAATGGGGTTGCAAGCTATTAATTTTTTCCCCTCTGAATCGGGAAATTAATCCAATTTGAGAAAACAATAATAAATAACATGTTAATTACCTCCATTTTATTAATTAATTACTAAATTTAATTTGCTATTTATACATATGTAAAACTTAACTATTTATGCTTAAGTCAGTTGAATATAAGAAAAATAAAAGAAAAAAATAATAAATGTCCATGTCAAAATTAAAAAAGTAACATTAAATTAAATGTAAATGTCAAACAAAAAATAAAAATAAGTAACTAATTATTTAAACAATTATTAAAAGTTAAATTATTTAAATTAAAATTATATAATTACATAGGAAAAATATCCAACATGAAAATAAATTAAAATAAATATTAAAGGATATGTCATTATAAAATAAGCAGTAAGCAGTCAATAAAGCAATAATAATAGTAATAATACAACTGAAACGTTATTAAATGAATTTATGACAAAAAATTATATTACTTATTAGATTATATTAAATTACTAGAAAATATTTAATTTGGGGATGTGTTCAATTCTATTTGGTCATTTAACAATTGTGAATTGTTTTTTCTTTTATTAATTTCTAAGGCTTCTAAAGCATTTAACCTTCTACCTTTATTACAATAATGTAGGATCGAAAAATTGTTTTGTAGGATTAAATGCATGACCTTTGTCCCTCAGATGCTTGCCAAATGTAGACTCCCCTTTACCAGTACGCCAATTTCTTATGTGTTCTTTTAATCGTACTGAAAAAGACCTCCCAGTCTGTCCAATATACTTTGCTTTACATCCCTCACATTCCAACCTATAGACACCACTACGCACCATTTTTGATGTCCTAGTTTTGTTATTGAAGAGAAGGTGTTTTAAAGACCCAGGCGTGTAAAATACCGGTTGACAATCTTTGATCATCCTGGCTGATTTATAGGATATCTTACCCAGAAAATGCAGTCTAGCATACCTTTTATTATCACTAGAGGTCTTTTGAATGATACCTGGATATATAAAACGATATACTTGTTTCTTTTCTTTTCTCTTCAATAACAAATCAATGAGTTTAGAATCGTAGCCATTATTACTGTCTACAGCTTTAATGGTTCGAAGTTCAGATTTAAAATCTTGGTCATTTAAAGGTAACGACAATAACCTATGTAACATGGCATAGAATGCAGCATATTTGTGAGTTCTTGGATGGATGGAATCTGAGGAAATGATATTATCACAAAACGTGTCTTTTCTAAATATTTTAAAGTGATACGTAAAACAGTACAAGTGTTTCTTCATTTAAAAATATGGGTAAGTATTACATTAACTTGATACCGACTTAGACGGTTTTTTTAAGTTAGTTATTTTTATTTAATACTTTTTAGTTTATTGCTGATATGATTTATTTTAATAAAAAAGACATCGGGATAATCGGCTGATATGATTTAACTTAACAAAAATAAATCAAATTTTTATGGGAACAATTCGAAACTATTCCGCATCAAATAAAAAAAAATTACGTTAATTGGCTCAGAAACCTCATTGAAATAAAAAAAAATATCGGCTGAATTGAGAACTTCCTCCTTATTTTGGAGTCGCTCGGTTAAGAAGTAACAGAAATCTACACTAAGTTTAATGGGAAAAAACAACTAAAAATTCGGTATGAAGAGAAACATTTGAACGTACAGCTCATCTTACATATTATATAACATATCTTCATATGAAATCCTCTGCATTATCATCGAGAATATCGAGGGCAGTTGAACAAAGTTTGCCGGGTAGGCTAGTTCCTACTATATTTTTACTTTACTTATTTTTTAATAATTATGAAAAAATTCAATGAAAACAGTCTCCCCTCTATAATTTGAAAGTCAAGGGACTAGAAACGTAGGCATTATCGCCCCAGGGATTCCTGTGGGAGACGTAATTAACTTCAAAACGTTGTAGACGTTGGTGCCGCCAGCAATGAGTAGGTATAGATGTCGGCGTAAACAATATTAATTTGGCAACATCACATACTAATTGTACATTAAGACGATACATATACTATATATAGAGAGGTCGCTTCTAGAGGTAGTCTTTTCTAATAGAAGACCCAATAAACGAATATGAGGGGAATAAAAACTTTAACTCCACTTTTATTTGGTCCGCCTCGTTGGTCGAGTGGCTAGCGTACACGCCTAACTACACCGACCAACCGCGAGACCTGGGTTCGATTCCTGATGGTCTGTATTAATTTATTCTGGTATTAATTTAAGTATTTTATGTATTAGTATCGTTGACTAACACCCATAACACAATCATATAATTTACTTACTTTGGGGTTGTATTTAGTTTGTGTTACTTGTCCAAACATATTTATTGTTTTTTTTATTTTTTTATGATAATGGAAGGCAAACAAGCAGACGGATTTCCTGATGGTAAGAAATTCACGCCGCCTTGAGACACCAAAGGTGGTAATGGTGCGTTGCCAACATGAGACCGGGATGTTAGGCCTCGAGCAAAAGTAAGTTAACCGGCTACCTTACCCTCCGAACCGGAACACGTCATGACGTTATGGCGGCAGGAATAGGTAAGGCGGTGGTGAGTCGCTGCGAAACTCTACCACCTAGTCAAATGTCACGGTGTTAGTGACGGTAAGCCTATGCTCGCCTTTTACGAGCTGCCTGGCAGGAAGGCAGATGGTCTATCTTGCAAAGGAGCCCGGACCAACACGGGGTTTATTTACTTATATATATTACTTATTGAAACGAATATTAAAAACGCGCTTACCTTAAAAATATGTGTCGCTCCAATCACATTAAATAACAACTTAAAATCTTTGTAAAGAAAACTAAATTATGCTTTTTACAAAATAAGATTAAAGAAATACTTTCTACGTCATTTTATTTAATGAATTCAATTTTGCTGTTCGTTAGTCTTGCTAAAACTCGAGAACGGCTGAACCGATTTCGCTAATTTTGGTTTTGAATTATTTGTTCAAGTCCAGGGAAGGTTTAAAAGATAAGAAAAAGAAAAAAACTTGCGAGA
>NJDD01002995.1:104977-123565 GCA_002245505.1 Calephelis nemesis
CTGTTGAATACACTAAGACTCACAATGTCATAAGTGGCAAGCCCATCGCCAACCAGGCACATATCCAGTTTCGAACAATATTATTTTTATTATAAAATACACATTTTCTAATATTTTTTTTGTTGCCCAATCGGGGAATCGAACCCGGAACCTAAAAATGAATATCTATTGGCCTTGGTCACGCGTGAACGAATGGATAATTAACGAAATTTTCGCTAGTTAATTTTTTATATTAGACTTAATTATCAAGAAAAATATTTATATGAAAAAAATCAACACTCACAATTCACGACAGGACAGCGTCTGTCGGCTCAGCTAGTTTGCTAATAAAAACAGCATTCCCCGGGATTAGGTATGTGCCCGGTTGATGACGGATTTGCCACATATCACGTCGAGGAACTTTGGATAGTCGTGGGCGCCCTGGTTGTAACTCTGCCTATCCCTTCGTGGATATAAGATTGTTTTTTTTATTTTACTAATCAGGTTGAAAATTAAAATTCTTGTTTGAGAAATTCTACTGGGTACTCTGCGAAGTAGCACACGATTACGGTGAGTACTCATGTCAGGCACCAAGAGTGAAATATTTAAGCGACCCAATACAGAATCCACCACCGAGTAAATCTTATATATAAAATTCTCGTGTCACAATGTTTGTTCCCGTACTCCTCCGAAACGGCTAGACCGATTCTCATGAAATATTGTGAGCATGTTGAGTAGGTCTGAGAATCGGCCATCATCTATTTTTCATACCCCTAAGTGGTAAGGGTTGTTTACCCTTAACATTTTTTCCTGGAAATTTTATATGACAAAACAACGTTTGTCGGGTCAGCTAGTATTATGTAGATTTTCTGTAGTACGTTTCTATACTATTCATCAAACCCATTTTTGCACTCTCTCTCCCTGGGAAGGCTGCGTTGAAGTTTGTTATAAATAAAATTGTGTGTAATTTTTTTTTATATGTACCCTGTGATATACCAGTCCAGTGTTGGACTTTTTGAGGTTGAAAAATATCGCATATATTTATTTAAGTTTCATCTTTTCTCTTTAAATAACAACAAAACGACAACATTTTTATTTACTACTTGTATTGAGTGAGTAGAGTACCGAAACTGACAAAATTAAAAATATAAATGTGGTGTCGTGGGACACCAAGTAGGAACGAAGTTCTTTCGGCTAATGTAGAATCGAAACAATTCATAAGTATATAGTATGCAATGGCGGGGTGGAGTGAGGGAGAAAGAGAAAGGTAAACACTACTGGCTTGTGTATATGACTGTCGCGCCTGCGCACGTCTCATTTAACGGTTTTATTCCACGGCTTTTCATTACGGTTTTTACTATCCCATATTTTTCAGCTCGGTCGCACAGCAACTGTCGTGCCTGAGTACATTCCATATAACGGTTTTATTTCACAGTTATTTCTTACGGTTTTTAGTATCACATATTTTTCAGTTCGGTCGCGCAGCAAAATCCCTATCTCCTCCAAGCCTGCTGTAAGGAACTTCGTTCCAAAAAAAATTTAAATGTACTTAAAATAATTAACGTATACTCTAACACTCAAAACCATATAATTACCTCAAACATGAATTGGTCACGCGCCATGTTTCATGGTGCGATATGCGAATTCTCGTGCGTGACGTTTTTTGTCCTTAGTCATGGCAAATATGTTAATGCGTAAAAATCCAGTAGATAAATATATTAGCTTCTTCACCAGTTTAACAAGTTTTAATTAACATTACAAATAAAAAAAGTTGTATCCTTTTTAAACATGTAACACCCATTGGAGAGTGTACAATAAAATTCATATTGAGGACAGAAAGCTAAACTTAACGTATTTTAAAACTTAAGTAGCTGGACTGGTAAATTTAATACCACTTAACATTGCCAAAATCTGACGTTATATATGAAAAAAAAATACAGTTTTTCCTGTTTTCTCTCAATTTTTCCAGTTTTTGTCTTCATAGTAACCTTCTCCTGGCAACAACGAACACCAATCTTTTTTTTATTTATTTTTAGACTTTTTTAATCAAATTTACATTTTAACAATGAAATTGTTTGGAAACTTTTTAGAGTTTGTCCAGATAATTTTGTTCTCGCACGACAATGAACCCTTAACATTAACTTATTTTAAATAATATATTATAGCATATTCAAATATAGCATAGTTCATTACTAGTAAGTAGGCTATCATGGGTATACATGATAAGAAATAGTAAAATTTTAAATAGCTAAGTGATATATTTTTCTGGGTGGAAACCTTTCGTTCCTATCACTAGTCACGAAAGTCACTTCGACATATTATTATATAGAAAGTAGTGGGCAACAGCTAGTATTACCTATATAAAAGACTCATTGATCTTTTGAAAGTAAAATAATCAGGTTATTTTAAGTATTTCTCAATACAAATAAATAAAATATGAATGTCTGTTTGTAATATTAAACTGATTTTTACTACATGAATATGAATCTTGAATGTATACACAGTTCATCAATCAAAATAACATTTACTACAATTTTTGTATCAGTCTGTCTATCTCTTTGTTTTGACTACTCTCTAAAACGGCTAGACTGATTTTGACAGATAACTGTTTAAGAGATGTAACAAGGAGTAACATACACATACAGTTTTATTTAGACTTTTTCTCAAATTCGCATCATAGGTCTTCAGCGGATGGGTAGATCTTGTGCGTTTTCTTTTATTTAAGACCTGACGTGATCAAGTTGGTTCTTAGCTATAGTGTTAATCTGATCTGACGTTCAAGGTCAGCTCATTTGCAGCTCATTTGTAAGCATCGGAAAGGATGTTAGACGCACTATACGAGGTATTTATTTCACTTTTAATCACATGTGAGACCTAACAGTTAAAACACAAACACAAATGCTGATACAACTGAGCTGGTCTGATGATGGAGCTCGAAGGCAGGAGACGTAACCCTGGAATGCCTACTGGTACACTCATCGAGTTAGGACTCTTTAGATTCATCTTAACTAGATGTGTTTATATTTTCTGAAGTCGAAGACTTGGTGACTAGGACCTATTGAAGAACAGGGACGTGGCTACTCGACCATAGTTTAAAAAATACGGTCTTATGATTCGCAATATTTGCAGTTTATCTAAAGCACAACAAAAAGAAGTATTGTAAATTAAATGTGTGTCAATGTGTGTGGCATCATAACTTTTGACGCGATAGACCATTATTTTATGATATTGGAAGGTAAACAAGCATACGGATTTCCTGATGGTAAGAAATTCACGCCTCCTAGAGACACCAATGGTAGTAATGGTGCATTGCCAACCTGGGGGCGGGATGTTAGGCGTCAAGCAAAAATAAGATTACCAGTAAAGTAAAGTAAGAATACCATATTACCATATCCTCCTGAACACGTCAACGGTAAGCACTGACGCTGTAGCGGCAGGAATAGATAAAGTGGTGGAACCAATCCGGTCGAGTTGCTGCGAAACTCTACAACCAAGTCAGAAATATTTATCGGGGACTCATAAAAAAAATATCTTTTTGTAAATGCGCACTTTAAAACCATCTGTATGCGTGTATGTAGCTGTCTTAAAAGATTGGTGTTGGTCCGGGCTCCTTTGCAGAATAGACCATCTGTCTTCCTGCCAGGCAGCTCGTAAAAGGCGAGCATACGCTTACCGTCACTTACACCGTGACATCTAACAAGGTGGGAGAGTTTCACAGCGACTTGCCCGGATTGTTACCACCGCCTTACCTAATCCTGCCACTATAACGTCCAATGCTTGCCGTTGACGTGTTCCGGTTCGGAGGGTAAGGTTAACTTACTTTTGCTCGAGGCCTAACATCCTCAGGTTAGGCCTTAGGTTGGCAACGCACCATTACCACCTTTGGTATCTCTAGGCGGCGTGAATTTCTTACCAACAGGAAATCCGTCTGCTTCTTTGCCTTTCATTAGCATAAAAAAACTTTACTTAATTACATATGCTACGCCCAAACCCCAAGTTTTAGGATAATAACCCACCGTTAACGTGATTAATGTCTATGTCCAGTCAACGGCTCGCAGCCAATGACTATTTTATATTGACATTATAAATATCTTATCTTGGACAAGAGATGATGTTGTGTTAGTTCTATGGGAAGGAAAAAGCTTTTAAGAGCTTTTCTTCGTGTCTTATTGGAGACATTCATGTCATATGTGTAGCTTTTTTTGTAATCTTATCAAACAATTAAAACAATGCAATTACAGTTAAAAAGTTAATAAAATTTAAATGTTAATAAAACCTCAAGGCGTAGTATATTCCAACATCTATAGGTATTTGCACTATCGTCTTGGTTTCAATCAGCATATTCTCAGATAATTTATGCCAGACGTATGAAACTAGTTTATTTAACGTATGTGTTTGAGGTACCAGCTGCACAAATACAGATATTTGATTTGACCGATGATTAACAAAACGTATGGAGGTGTGTGGAAAATCAGAAGGGTTACTCTTGAAACTCGATTCGTGCAATATTGGAAATTGAAATTGAGAATGTCATTTTAGGTACTCTTGAACACAATAATGCCGAATTTTTGACATTTAGCTATTAGTAAATAGTAAATTATTTTATCGGATTCGTTGAATTTATTTTGCAAATAAATTTGAATAATCCGCTAGTACTGTTTTCAAAAGAACCTATATCGAGATATCGAGATTCAAGAGTAACCCTACATCTCGGTTTACGCGCTTATATAAAACTGAACCCACCGATTGTAATACAAAGCACAAAGCAGAAAATATTTTACTACTAGTACCATTAGCTGGATCTCAAAATGTTTTGTACTAGCTGTTTGTTCTCGCAGAAAGCAGCTCGTGCGAAATATTTTGAGATCCACGAATACGCCATTGTCAGTATAGACTTTAAGAGTATAATAATAGGTTTTTAGACAGAGCCGGGCCACCATTATAATTACCGATCGATTACAATATCTTAAAATAATGTATACCCAACGCGTATAACGTTCGTATACTTTTATCTTATATATGTTACCTATTTATTTATTATTTATAAGTTATATCTAACTGTATGCACCTACGCATGCTAATTTATGAAATAATTCGCACTGAAGGTGGCTTTGCTGGGGAGCAAACAACAAACCCACCCAAAACTACTAGAAACTAAACTAGAATGTTCATTTTTGCAGAACAGAATGCTTTTTATAGCGTTTATAAAATGTTATGATTATAATATAGTAGTGGTTAGATTCTTTAGTGTTTATTATTCCAATTAACTCCGTAACGAGTGAACCGATTTTGATGCGAAAATTGATGTAATCGAGATAGTTCTTTGGTACATTAGGGGTACGATGTGTCGGTTTTGAAAAAACATGATTGTTTTCTTTTCTTTAACAAAAACATGATGTACGTATCACTACATAGAATAAAACAAAGTCACTTCCGCGGTCCTTAAGTCCCTTTGTATGATTAAATCTTTAAAACCACGCAACGAATTTTGATGCGTTTTTTTTTATAGATAAAGTGGTTTAAGAGGAAGGTTAACATGTATATTTCATCAACGTGCGAAGCCGGGGCGGGTCGCTAGTTATCATATGAATTTCACGGGATATGTAAACTGCCCCGTGAATCCCAGGCCAATTGGATGCAAATGGTTATAATTTATGGAAATTCCTTTATTTTGCTTTCAAGGCTAATCCCAAGCCAATGGATGAAAATTGCAGAAGATTTAAGAACATTTCATTTTGTTTTCAAGGCTAATCCCGAGCGAATTGAATGAAAATAGCACTTAAACTAAAAACGTAGAAATTTATTTGAAAATTTCGCAGAGTATTTCCTTGGTCAAGTTGGTTTATATATCTGTATCTTACGAACCCTTATTCTACTGTTTCGGCACTACCCTTGGCTATTTTTGTTTCAAATTTTAATAGCAACATCTTATTGTTATTTATAATTTTAAATCTGTGGAAATATTGTGTATATTCGCAACCGAAGTCATGCATACGTGATGCATACGGATGCATATTTCATAAACAGGAGCGCATTCTGTTGATAAAAGTTTTTTTTGTAGTTGCAACCTGCCCAAATGACTTGATATTTATATATTATTATTATTAATAGGTAATTTTATTATACTAGCTGTATTAAATAGTATTCAGCTGCAAGTTGTGACCCACTACCTCGCCTGCATATGGTTACATAATTTTCCCGCGCTGAATTTATTGCAACTGCAAGATAAAACTTTAGAATTGGTCAGACACATATTTTTGTCAATTATTTACAAAATTTATTTGAAATTCGGATTTCGGGGTTCACGTATTCGTTTGCTGAGGGAAGCAACTCAAAATTTTTTTTTTTAATTTTGCAAATATGGAAACGTCACCAGTTATTGGATAAATGCCAGGATAGCGATAAATTTGCTACGCACCAAATTGTTGGACTAAGTATCTTTAATCCTGGGTAACTTGGGTATTCCTCTGCCACTCGTTCCAGTATATGAGCGTGAAGATACTTAAAATCGGTTTAATAGTTTCAAAGTTGATCCCAAACTTACATAGATACATTAGATTTTTTTAAGTTTCTATGTAGATATCGTCGTTGAAACCTGTATACATTTACAGACATAATACCTACTATCAACACTTTGGAAGATTAGGTAGATTAAGCTTGTAAAAAAGTCTAGTTGTCTGCACACACCGGTTCTGGGTTAATAATACAATTATATCTGGTCGATTGTTTAACCAATCTTGATTTCGTAACACCTGTTTAAATTTAATATAATTGATTTTCAATCCGTCTATATCTAATATTTAAGTATGTTCACGTAGCACGTCATTATTTGAATAGGTATTTTCCTTTGCCTTTGTGGTTTGTGGTGTGGCCCTTGTGGTCTAGCGGTTCAGTTGTTGGACTTGACTGCATGAAGTCTTGGGTTCGAATCCCGGGTCGGGCAACAAAAAGAAAATTGGGTTTTTCCAATTTTCTATAAAAAAATTTGCTCGGGATAGGATATGTGCCCAGTTGGCGATAGGCTTGCCACCTACCACATTGTGGGGCTTAGTGTCTTCGGCTAGTCGTGGGTGCCCTGGTTGCACATATGGCGTGAAGATACTTACTGTTTAGTTTAGGCTTTTCGCTGTTCTTTTAACATATCCTCGATATCTGTCCAGGTCAAATCATAAAATATAGTCAGGCGTCTTTATATTGCAGCCAATAAAACTATGTTTATCATATCTTCGACCATCCCAATTTTATCTCTCTCGCCCGGATTGGTACCACCGCCTTACCTATTCCTGCCGCCATAACGTCATGACTTACTTTTGCTCGAGCCCTAACATCCCGGCCCCAGGTTGGCAACGCACCATTACCACCTTTGGTGTCCCTAGGCGGCGTGAATTTCTTATCATCAGGAAATCCGTCTGCTTGTTTGCCTTCCTCTAACATAAAAAAAAACACAACCTAGATAAATAATAATAATAAATGTTTCTAAACAAGATAAATTTGTTGATCTAGCCCCAAAGTAACGTTGTGTTACATAGAAACACTTTTACAATTACAATTTATTACAATAGATGTATTCTATACTTCTTATCGTCGGAGCTTGGTGGAATTCCATTCTTGATGTAATTTATTTAAAAACACTTGTACTTTCCACAATATATTTTATTATTTTTTATTTTTATAATTTAGCCAACCGGTTTCGCTAACCGAAATATAGCGAAACCGGTTGGTTTCGCTATATTTCGGTTAGCGAAACCGATACGAAATATAGATGTACTAAATTTAATTACCAGCCAGGGCAAGAAATCACATAAATGCAGGCAAGTTGGGACTCGAACCCGAATTTATCGAAGTGGTGTTCAGCCAACAAGATAGTTAAGATGTTATGTTATAGGTATATAGATATGTTCATATGAATTTTAAATAAAGAAAAAATCGCCCCAGACAGGATTTGAACCTGTAACCCTTCGTCTCTAGCCGAAGAATGCTCTAATCATTTGAGCTACCGATGATTCAAGTCCCGTGGCGAAATTTTTGATTCCTTTCTTTACTGTTAACGCAGGTAGATACACAGATATAGATACACAGTTCTGAGTACCAACTAAATGAGTTCATCGTTACAGATGAAATTCACATTTATGATGGGCATAACTTTAGTTTCTCTCAAGGTATTTTTATTTTAGCACTTGGGTTATATTTTTATAAATTTTAAAGAAAGAAAATATTTCGCCCCAGGCGGGATTTGAACCTTTTTTTTTATGTTATAGGAAGGCAAACAAGCAGACGGATTTCCTGATGGTAAGAAATTCACGCCTCCTAGAGACCACCAAAGGTGGTAATGGTGCGTTGCCAACCTGAGGTCCGGATGTTAGGCCTCGAGCAAAAGTAAGTTTACCGGCTACCTTACCCTCCGAACCGGAACACATCATGACGTTATGGAGGCAGGAATAGGTAAGGCGGTGGTACCAATCCGGGCGAGTCGCTGCAAAACTCTACCACCTAGTCAGATGTCACGGTGTTAGTGATGATAAGCCTATGCTCGCCTTTTACGAGCTGCCTGGCAAAAAAGGCAGATGGTCTATTATGCAAAGGAGCCCGGACCAACACGGGGAAGGAGCCTCCTTCCCTGCAACCTTTCGTCTCAAGCTGATATAAATACAGACCTCGGATTTCATTACTATCGGATGATTAAAAACAGGCTACTTCGATCTCCGAATCTTAACATTTTTCAAGCGATGGAGTCTTCACATCCCAACGCCAAAGCTTGCTTTGAATTCATTCGATATTCAAACAAACCAAACGGTATTTCGTTAGTGAGTTACATTATAGGGACATTGAAACGTAGTTTAAATCTTATTCACTTGATTTAAGAATCAATTTGCAATGTCGCTTCCATTTGATAGACTTGATAAATTGTCTTCGTAGATTTGTGTTGCTCTGCTTTGCTTTCTAAACTGTTGCAAATGGAGGTGCTGATGTACAGTTTCAAATTAATTTATCATCCAAACACAAATACGGCTCTGTGTTTTGTATACAGTCTTTCACAACCTTTTCTTTAAATTGACCTAGCCCTTATTATGTATTTCAATTGCCAACTCAAAATGGAAAAGTGTACAACAAATAGCTGTCAAATGACGTGTTTTATATTTGCTATCTCCAGTGACCAACAGAAATATAATAGAGATAGCATGACATGAACCTTAAAGAATGAAGCCATCCCTTGAAAACTTAAAGCATTATTATGTATTTGCATCTTGTTAAATGTCTGCCGTTTTATGTAACTTTATAGTATACGTCATTAGGTGGTCTTTCTCCGATGACAATTAGAATTATTGAAATAGTACTGTTTTAAGAGTTTATGGTAACTCCCCTGGGGCTGATTCCGTATGTTTTTAGTGATGATCACTGGGTAAAGTGTACATCATATAGCTGTCAAATGACGTATTTTATATATTTTGCTATCTCCAGTGACCAACAGAAATATAATAGAGATAGTAAACGCCATGAACTCTTAACGCAGTATTATTTTCATCTTGTTAAATGTCTGCCGTTTTATGTAACTTTATAGTATACGTCATTAGGTTGTCTTTCTCCGATGAAAATAAGAATTATTAAAATAGTACTGTTTTAAGAGTTTATGGTACCTAACCCCCCTGGGGTTGATTCTGTATCTTTCTAGTGATGATCACTGGGTAAAGTGTACATCTTATAGCTGTTATATAACGTTTTTAATATTTGCTATCTCCTGTGACAACAAAAATACCTACAATGGACTAAAAAAATACTGAACAGCCCCGCTGTTCGTTGTTAGTTTGTTAGTGTGTGACAAAACTTAGAATCGAATTTAGAAAAAGTCAGTCGACTCAATTTTAGTTATAACTAGCCGACCCGGCAAACAATGTTCTGTATGAATTAAAACATTGTTGTTTTTAAATTTTTCCATGTATATCTTTTCACAAGAGCCTTTTCCTCTCAGTGATTTCTAAAAAATATCTTAGCAACAAAATTCTTCTATTTTATATTAGGTAGCTTTCTCCTGACAATACCTAACACAGCAAAAAAGAATTACCATTCAGACATAATGCGAATACCACGCGAAATAGGGATTCATTTTAAAATATTTAATTAGGTATATTATGAATTTATATCCACTCCAAATAATAAAGTCATTAAGTACAAAAACATTTCAAAATAAATGATAAAATGGCATAATAAGGGCAAGAGATTTTAAAATAAAGTCATTAAGGGGCCATATACGCTAAAATACGTCAGCAGTTTATTGTTTTTTTCATACAAAGCAATCATGGATCTTGGTGACAAAAATACACAAGATTGATATAAATATGCTTTATAAGACTAGTGTTTCCAAAACACGATTCATTTCACTTTGTTCGATAGAAAAAAATCAAAAAGTTAACCCTTTTTTGAAAGCAAAACCCAACTGTCTATTTCAATTATGAAAATATTGACACCAGATTTAACTTAAACATAGATAAGTACTATACCTAAAAGATAAGTGTTTCAGTTTTTATACTTTTTTTTCAAATTACTTTTATAGTGTCAAAAATAGTGATTTGTCGCTTAAGATGTTTACTTTAGAGCGCCATTGTTCATAGTAATCATGTAACGAGGGAGTGCGGTGATTGGCTCTTCTGGCTGACTGAGTATGGGGCCTTAAGTACAAAGACATTTCAAAATAAATAATAGAATGGCATAACGAAGGCAGGAGAGTTAAGTTTTGTCATTTACAGGAGACGAAAGGTGAGTCAGGTCAGACGGCTGCCCGACCGACGGCTATTCTAACATCCCCTAATGTCCCTTATCAATAAATACAGATTTTAATAGTTTTCCAAGATACGTATCTCCTTGTAGTCCTATATTTCTTAGGTCCTTTATATCTAGGTACTTAATACTGTCCCGGCGAGTTACAATTGTTTATTTCAAATAGTCCACATTGAAAATATAAATTCCCCGTGTTGGTCCGGGCTTCTTTGCAAAATAGACCACCTGCCTTCCTGCCATGCAGCTCGTAAAAGGCGTGCATTGGCTTACCGTCACTAATACCGTGATATTTGACTAGGTGATAGAGTCTCGCTGCGACTCATCTGGATTGGTACCACCGCCTTAACTATTGCTGCCTCCATAACGTCATGACGTGTTCCGGTTTGGAGGGTACCTTACCCTCCGGTAAACTTACTTTTGCTCGAGGCCTAAGATCCCGGTTTCAGGTTGGCAACGAACCATTACCACCTTCGGTGTCTATAGGCAGCGTGAATTTCTTACCATCAGGAAATCCGTCTGCTTGTTTGCCTTCCAATATTACAAAAAAATCATCAAAAGTATCAATTTTTTTTTAGTACTTGCCCTGTGCGTGGGATAAATTTATATAAATTTTAAAGAAAGAAAAAATTTCGCCCCAGACTGGATTTGAACCTGTAACCTTTCGTCTCAAGCTGACGAATGCTCTAACCAATTGAGCTACTGAGAATTCAAGTCCCGTGGCGAAATTTTTAATTCCTTTCTAACCCGTTAACGCGGGTAGTTATATCCTATAGATACGATAAAATACGATGCAAGAAACGAAAGTTATGGCCATTCTAAAATGTGAATTTCATCTGTGATGAACTCATTTGGTAGGTACTCAGAATTGTGTATCTATAGGACATAACTACCCGCGTTAACGGGTTAGAAAGGAATTAAAAATTTCGCCACGGGACTTGAATCCTCAGTAGCTCAATTGGTTAGAGCATTCGTCGGCTTGAGACGAAAGGTTACAGGTTCAAATCCTGTCTGGGGCGAAATTTTTTCTTTCTTTAAAATTTATATAAAAAGTATCAAAATATTTAGTTTCAATCGGTACCGATTTCTTCTCAAAATTTGAAACTCCCATTAGCAGTTTTAAAGCTCAGTGACGATATTGTGCACTACAAGTAGCTGCTTGCCCGTTGTCGTAAGCTTCTGAATAATTTACATCCAAAATTTCATGTCCCTCCTTCAGTATAACGATGCTCCTAAGGGCGATATTATTTTGGAAAAATGTTGCCTTCATTTCGTCGGGTACTTAATACCTACATATATTTATGCATTTCAGATATTATCAAAAGCTTTGTATCAGTTGAGCCGTGAAAGCGTGCCAGACAGACAGACTTTCGCATTTATTATATTAGTCGATACTTATAAAATATATAAATAACTTATAAAATATTTAAATATCGCATATCGCAAAATAATTATGCGATATTTAAAAAATATGTAAATTATTTATTTTACTTATCTTTCAAACTAGCAGCTTGGTGCGGCAAAGTTACGAACAAAGTATTTAGGTACATGTTGTGCCAGCTAAAGTTATACAATCTCTATCGACAAGAAAAGTTTGAAAATTGTTGATCCTAGTCTTTAGTGAAGTAAATAATTATTAGTTATTATACATTATACAATTATTAGTTATTAGTATATACAAATTATTACATATAATTCTTCTGTGAGTGTGTATGTCACTGAACTCCTTCTAGACGGCTGGACCGATGTTGATGAAAGTTTTTGTGCGTGTTCAAGGGAATGGTTAAGATTCACAATTTGGTCTCCTGGAAAATGTTTTTTTAATTAATTTTTTAATAATAAATCGTTGTTGATTTTGGAATGTTTCACATCGGATCCGACAGACTGCGCTACTGTCGAAGCATTAATGTCAAGCGATACGAAGTTTACTCAGCTCAGGGTCAGCTAGTATATAATATAATAGTATATAGTATATAATATATACTCAAATATCTTTGTAACAACTTTTTAACACACATATTCAGCAATACATACATGTTTTCATTTTCATTTTTCATTTTCATCGCCTCTGTGGTCTAGAGGTCCGACCCCGACGTTGGAATTAGCTTTACAAGATCCCGGGTCCGATTCCCAGCTGCAGAGCGATAAGAAAATGTGGTTTACAAATTTTCTTATGAAAACAACTTTGCCGGGATTGGATAGATGCGCGGTTGATGATAGGCTTACCACCTATCACATTGTGTTAGTGTCTTCGGCTAATTGTTGGTGCCTTGGTTGTGCTTCTCCGTACTTCTTGAGGGATACAAGCGTGAAGATACTTTAATCATGTTATTACTTTAATTATGGTATAAAGTTAAATATTTGTAACTGTTTTAATCTTATGAAATTGTTTTTAATGCACCTTCATTATATCAATGATGATGAATGTACCATTAATTTAATTATATAATATAAATTACTATAGCCATATTTAACTACATGGCCAAGTCGTTTGTGAACTGTAGAACACAACATCATTAACATGGGTGATGATTTAATACCTATCCAATTTGCATTTTATGGACATGAGATTATAGTGTCAACAATATTCCTTAAGATGGCCGCTCCTATGCTAATATTTTTTGTTTATTTGCTTAAATTTAAAAAATAAAGTAGCCGGATTTTCTAATGTTAAAAATACACTTTGTCTAAGTATCATCATCACGCCCATATCCCTGAAGAGGTAGGCAGAGGCACAACCAGGGCACCCACGACTAGCCGAAGACACTGAGTCCCACAATGTGATAGGTGGCAAGCCTATCGCCAACCGGGCACTTTTCCAATCCCGAGAAACATTTTTTTTATTAGAAAATAAGAAAAACCCAAATTTTCTTTTTGTTGCCCGATCCGGGATTCGAACCCGGGACCTCATGCAGTCAAGTCCAACAACTGAACCGCTAGACCACAGAGGCGATCTAAAAGGCTTCAATTTAGTAATCTTGTAATTAATATTACTGTCACATATTACATTTCCGTAGCCAAATGACGTAAACCTTAACCCTTATAAAAAAAGCTTGTCGATTAAAAAAACCTAGATTTATGTGAAATATACATAATAATTTACATATTAGGTATTTGTAAAATATTATGTATGTTATATTGTTTTATAAATTAAAATTTGTTTCTGTTCTTTCTTTTTCTTTCTTTGTAAACTAAAACTAAAAGGTAGGTATATCACGAGGGTACAAGTATTCTTCCCAAAAAGTAGCAAACATTTTGGGATAATTCGCAAGGATTGTTACAACATAATCTATGCCAGCCCTCCAAGTCTCAGTGATCACCATAGTCATAAATCTTGTTAAAATAACCATAAAGTTATTTACATATTAGGTTTGACATCTTAATATATCCAGGATTGACAACGCGCCATTAACATATTTGGTACATAATATAGGCAAAGTGTATCGCCTCTGTGGTCTAGCGATTCAGTTGTTGGAAATGACTGCCTGAGGTCCCGGGTTCCAGGAATCCTGGGTCGGGCAACAAAAAAAATTGGGTTATTCCAATTATCTAATAAAAAAAAAACTTTGCTCGGGATTGAATATGTGCCCGGCTGGCGACGGGCTTGCCACCTATCACATTGTGGGACTTAGTGTCTTCGGCTAGTCGTGGTTGCCCTGGTTGTATCTCTGCCTATCTCTTCAGGGATATGGGCGTGATGATACTTAGGCAAAGTGTAATTTTAACATTACAAAATCCGACTACTTTATTGCCTTTCAAAACTATTATAAAAATCCTTAGCACAGTACAGAAATGAGTTGTTTACTTCTAAGTTGAAATTAAACGATCTGCGTCATCTTACATCCGTCTGCGCCGAAAGGTCGGGCCAGGTTATCTCCTCCTTTTTAGGTAGATAATTATGTTTATGGGTCTGCGTATTTATATCTCATAAATATTGAGTAGACGACACACTCCACAATAGCTTATCATGTGATCTGACTTGTCAAACGTTAAATATTTGCCTGGAATTAATCTTATATATTTATAAAATTTCCGTGTCACAATGTTAGTTATACTACTCCTCCGAAACGGCTTGATCGATTTTCATGATGTTTTGTGAGCATATTGAGTAGGTCTGAAAATCAGCCTACGTCCATTTTTCATACCCCTGAGTAATAAGGGTGACTCACCCCAGTTTTTTTCACTAAAATCACATGACTACAATATAGTATAAAACTAAGTCGCTTCCTTTGTCCCAACGTTCCTTTGTATGTTTAAGTCTTTAAAACTACGCAACGGATTTTGATGTGTTTTTTTAATAGATAGACTGATGGAAGAGGAAGGTTTATATGTATATTTCGTAACTCCTCTAAAACGGCTTAACCGATTTTCACCTAATTTTATATGCATACTCGATAGGTCTGAGAATAGGCTACTATCTATTTTTCATACCCTTAAGTAATAAGGGTGACTCGCCCAATTTTTTTTTTACTAAAATCACATTAAAATATAACAGAACAACATCTGCCGGGTCAGCTAGTAATAAGTAAGAAAATGTTATGCTTCAATGAATGAATAAATGAACTCTTTATTGTGCACAATTAAACTTATTACAAAATGGTACAATTAAGTATTAACAAGAGCATATTACTATAGTTTATAGGACACAAAAGGCGGTCTTATCGCCAAACAAAGCGATCTCTACCAGACAACCTTTTAGTCTAAGGATATTATATAATTATACCCGTGTTGGTCCGGGCACCTTTGTAGAATAGACCATCTGCCTTCCTTGCCAGGCAACTCGTAAAAGGCGAGCAAAGTCTTACCGTTACTAACACCGTGAATTCTGACTAGGTGGTAGAGTTTAGCAGCGACTCGCCCGGATTGGTACCACCGCCTTACTTATTCCTGCCTCCATAACGTCATGACGTGTTCCGGTTTGGAGGGTAAGGTAGCCGGTAAAGTTACTTTTGCTCGAGGCCTAACATGCCGGCCCCAGGTTGGCAACGAACCATTGCCACCTTTGGTGTCTCTAGGCGACGTGAATTTCTTACCATCAGGAAATCCGTCTGCTTGTTTGCATTCCATATTATGATATCATAAAAAAAACATTAGGGTTACTGGTAAACCTCGATTCATGTAATATTGGAAATCGTCTTCGAGTGTGTCATTTTAGGTACTCTCAAACACAATACTGACGAATTATTGACATTTAGTTAATATTAATTATTTTATGATCAACATCTGCCTAATGTTCCCACCATCCTCCACGGCGACCAGATTACGAATAGAGACCGAACTCGGGAAAAAAAACCAACTTGTTTCGTTCCTCGCCAACTTTGTCGAAGAACTCACCACCTTGAAGAAGAACCACCACAGAGAACACCAAATCGCACTCGACGTACGTTTCACCTCAACACATAGGCATCCTCAGGAACTCGACCGTACCGTACAAACGATGACGCACGAGACAATTTGAATGGTTTACCGAACTCTGATTTTATTCGTGGTCTGTAAATAAATAGATAAATAAATATACCTGCACTAGTTACACAAATTGAATTTAACCCCAAAGTAAGCAAATTATATGCTTGTGTTATGGGTGTTAGTCAACGATACTAATACATGTAAATACTTAAATAGATACCAGAATAAATTGAATTTTAAATAATTTAATATATTTAATATTTCTGTAGTTTTACCTTTGAAGCTTGATTCATGCTATATTATAAATTAGAATCGAATAAATTCAGGTACTCTTGAACACAATATTGCCTTATTATTAACATTTGGTTAATACCAGAGCTTAGGGAATATATTGTTAATACTAAGCAATAAATTATTTTAGCAGATTCGTTGAATTTATTTATAGGTAAATGTTAATAAGCCTCTAACACTACGTTCAAAAACACCTAACCAGACATATACAATTCTGTATTTTTTTAAATTTTAGATACGTAAGTTTTGTGGCAGAAGAAAGAAAGAAAGATTTTTTTTCACACAGACCATACAAAGGCATTTGTGACCGTCTTCATAAAACTAAAATCTACCACCGGATCGGAACACGGCCACGCACTGGAAACGATCAATACCACCTGTAGGTATCCGAAGCACGAGGAATGTTGCTGACTTTTTCAGGAATGAATAGATTATTAAAGTATCTTCACGCCCTTATCCCCGAAGAGGTAGGCAGAGGTACAACCAGGGCACACACGACTAGCCGAAGATACTAAGTCCCATAATGTGATAGGTGGCAAGCCTATTGCCAACCGGGCACGTTTCCAATCCCGACCAACATTTTTTTTATTAGAAAATTGGAAAAATCCAATGTTCTTTTTGTTGGCCGACCCGGGATTCGAACCCGAGACCTCATGCAGTTAAGTCCAACATCCGGACCGCTCGACCACAGAGGCGATAGATTATTATTCTTTAAAAAATCCTGATATATACAATGCGAATGTGGATGGATGTAGGTACCCAGGAAAACTAATTTGACATTGCTCGAGTTTTCTCCGAAAGTGGTATCGACAGTCTCCGAAACCTGGCGTGTCCGTATGAAGAGGGTAATGAATGTGGGAGATGCCAGGCAGGTCTACTAAGATAGTGAGGTTTAGGACTGGATACTCTCTGCCTAACTTGTAAGGAACTTGGCTTGAAGATATGTATGTATATGATAAAAATTCCTAAACCTTCACACTTGGTGATAATTCGGTATTACAAAAGAAAGTGAAACTTAAAAAATCCTATAAAGTACGAGTATTTCCTTTGGCGGCAACGAAATAAATTATTTACAAAGTTAATAGATTTTTGATAAATGGTTTATGAACAAGATGTTTTCAACAGTACAGTCGTTTGACTTTTATGAAGAAGCTTCAGGCTATTTGCTATTGTCTTCTGTTTTCAGCTCAGTGCCTCTGTATTTTCTGTCTGTGGAGTTAAGGCCCCATACTCAGTCAGCCAGAAGAGCCAATCACCGCGCTCCCCCCTTTTAAGATTACTATGAACAATGGCGCTCTAAAGTAAACGTCTTAAGCGACAAATCACTATTTTTGACACTATAAAAGTAATTTGAAAAAAGTATAAAAACTGAAACACTTATCTTTTAGGTATAGTACTTATCTATGTTTATGTTAAATCTGGTGTCGATATTTTCACAATTGAAGTAGACAGAAAGCAAAAGCTTTCAAAAAAGGGTTAACTTTTTGATTATTTCCTATCGAGCAAAGTGAAATGAATCGTGTTTTGGAAACACTAGACTAGTGTTTCCAAAACACGTAAAGCATATTCATGTTAATCTTGTGTATTTTTGTCAGCAAGATCCATGATTGCTTTGTATGAAAAAAAACAATAAACTGCTGACGTATTTTAGCGTATACGGCCCCCCTTAATATTTTAAACATTTTCTTTTTACCAGCCATTTTAAGACCTAAAAATGTTTATTCCATTATTATTTAACTCGCAATATAGTTACAAGATAATATTTAATTAATGTGTCATGTAAACAAATCATCAGCCAATTACGGATTTTAATTTTGTGTAACAAATTTGGTTCGCAGTATTGTTCCAGGTATTATACGAGTATATAGTGAATTAGCAGTTTCATGCAGCTTTGCCTGCGTAACTTGGCTTCTACTGCACCGCATTTGATAAAACAATGCCTATGTCACTCAGGAATAATGTAGCATTCTAAAGGTGAAAGAATTTTTAAAATCGGGCTACTAGTTTCGGAGCCTATTCTTTTCAAACAAACAAACAAAAAATCAAATCTTTTCTCTTTATAATATTAGTATATTTATAGATTCATGATTCATTGGCCAGAAGCGTGCACGTCGCGATCCCTGCCAGTCCATTGGACTGCAA